>APFE030040236.1:11208-136487 GCA_000404065.3 Pinus taeda | reverse complement strand
ATTCATGTTTTATTTCTACTTATGTGTTCATAACATGATTCAGTTTTATAAATGACACAAATGCCTATGAAGAACAAAAATTGCTAATGCATCGGTTAATGTATTTAAATTACATGGAATATGTTGATATGTAATGTAATCAAAATTTCTTTGCAGCAATCTAACATGTAGGTACATACGCAATATATGTGGATTTCTCACTGAGTAATGATTTTTTAATTGTAACACAATGCGTTATGAATCCAACTTGACGACTAAATCCCTAATTCCAAGAGCAATGTCTTCTGACAAGATTTCAATAAGTGCACTATATTCATCAAAATTATTGGTTGTTCAACCAAGGAAGACACCTTGTAAGTTAATCAGCTCGCCATTAGGGTCATAGAATACCCATGCCGCGGAAGAGAGGTTCCATGTGCTACGATAAACACCATCACCAAAACCAACATAATGACCTAATGACACCTGCAAACTGAGTGGAACACAGAATAAGAAGAAAAAAATATGTCTACAAAGCAAACAAACACACCAAAAATAAAAAAACGCACATTAATGAATTAACACACTAATGTACAAAAGTTATTACACAAATTTCATGCATACTACTTTTTGAGATACAACCCATTTCGGGGCTGTGGCAATGCATTTCTCTCATAATCGCATAGCTCATAGGCACCTTTCTGTAAGACATGCTTGACGATGTAGAGCCCATGCCACATGGGTTCGAACTTTCCTGCCCCTAATTTATTATTGGCTTGATTTTAAAGAAGGACCAAGTCACCTTCAGCAATAGTGTGAGGACAAACGGTTTGGTCAAAATGATCTTTGACTCGCTTCTTTTGAGCTTCATTGACCATTGCAACAATGCGATGAGTCTCGTCAAGCCTCTCAAAATACTGTAGTCTCTCCTCTTCAGGCGAGGTATTCGGAAGAAGTTTTATGGCTAGCTTAAGCAAAGGGATTTCACGTTTGATTGGAAGAGTTTCCTCTAAACTGTACACCAGCTAGAATGGAGTGGATCCAATGGCCATGTTAGAAGAATTTCTGTAAGCCTAAAGTGCTGAGAATAGCATTAAATTCTAATCCTTTCTATGCTTCCCAATGGTACTTTGAAGCATAATAATCAAAACCTTATTGACTACTTCAACTTGGCTATTGGCCTGTGGATAATAAGGAGTTGAGCTATCATCTCGAAGGCCCAACTGAGAAGTTAGCTCTACCATCATGTGTTGACGAAAATGTGATCCATCGCCGGTCACGATAGCTTGAGGGAAACCAAGAGTGTTATGATGTGGTTAAAAAGGAACTGAGCAACAGTAATACCATCAACATTGTATGTGAGCATCACCTTAGACCATTTCGTAAAATAGTCGATGACGAAAATGATATAACCATGCCCCCTGATCGAACGAGGGTTACATGTCATGAAATCAATGGCCCATTTGGCAAATGGGCCAACGTAATTACTGGGTGTAGGGATGTGGGTGGGGCACGCTGCTTGCAGCTGAAAATATGGAATTCATAGAATTTTTGGACATCTAGAATACAGTCTTTGAAGATAGAAGGCCTAAAATAACTAGCACGGAGGATTTTCTAGGTAGTGTCATATCCATACATATGACCACCATAGGCACCAGAGTGAAAATAATCTGAGACCTGCTCAGGCTCTTCAAGGGTGAGACACATGCGAAGAAAAAATTCCATTCTGACCCGATACAATGTATCACCGAGGATTTGATAGGGTTGGGACTCATGCCGAATGTGACGTTGGTCAGATCAGCACAACTCAGATTAGAAAGTCCGGATTTGGAGATAAACAATAATCGCCATACAATGGATCAAGAGTGCTGATTAGAAACAATGTTTCATCAGGTATCTATTCAGTAAAATCAATTGGGGTGCTTGCAGATGGAAGAGCACATATTAACTCAGCAAAGACGAGCAATTTCTTTGATTTGGAAGTAGTAAATTCTAAATCAAACTCCTAGAGGATCATGATGCATTTGGAGTATTTCCCCCACAATAACTGGCAAGTCAGAACATATGTCATGGAGTTGCTATAAGAAATCATGGTGGTTTTTCGTAAAAGGATATAGTGTTGAAATCTTTGGATGGCATGAATTTTCGCCAACGAAAGCTTCTCGACATGAGCATATTGAGACTCAGTATCAAGAATATTTCAGCTCAGATAAGAAACCATGTGCTCGTTGTCATCGTCGTCATCCTGAACTAACACCATAGCAATAGTGGTATCAGTTGCAGCAAAAAACAGGAAGTAATTGCGACAGTAATTGGGGGGATGCAGTAAAGGAACACTAATTAGGGCATTCTATAAAGCATCAAAGGCTTCTTGGAAAAATTCATCCCAAATAAAAGGGATCCCCTTCTTAAGTAAGTGAGTAAAACCCTTGGCAAGTTCAACATAATTAGGGACAAATCAACGAAGAAAATTGGCTTTTCCCTGCAAGCTCAACAATTTCAACAATGACGTGGGGGGTAGATTGACTATGGCCTTAAATTTCAAAGGATCAGTCCTGATACCTTCACGAGACACAAAAACCTAAGAGTTGGCCAGACTCAACAAAAACCACACACTTTTCTAGATTGAGACGGATATTGTAATGCTAACATCGTAAAAACATGGCTCTTAAGTGATCTGGATGGTCATGACATTTATTTGAATGAGCTGGTAAGTCGTTGAGGTATGGTTGACCAATGTGTTGAATTTCATGAAATGCATAAGACATTGCTCTTTGGAAGGTAGAACCAACATTCTTGAAACCAGAAGGAAGATTTTTGTAAGCAAGAGTACCCCAAGGACAAATAAAGGCCATCTTATGCTAATCGACGGGTGAAATGTTAATCTGGTTATAGCCAGAAAAGTCATTCATGAACGAAACAATATCACTCATAGCTCATTCATCGATGATTTGGTTGATAAAGGGAGTAGGATAATTGTCCTTAGGACATGAGCGATTGATATCGTGGTAATCAACACAAACATGTATCTTGCACTAGTTTTTGGCAACAAGGATGATATTGGATACCCAATCTGTCAATGGAATAGGATAGATGAAACCTACTTTCAAAAGCTTCTTTGATTCTGCTCTGATTGCAACAGCCTTTTGAGGGTGCACAGGGCAAAGCCATTACTGAATAGGCTTAGCACCAGGATAAGTCAAAATCTCATGCACCACTATGGCTAGATGAATACTAGGAATTTCCTCGTATGACCAAGCAAAAACGTCTTGGAATTCTTTCAAAAGTTTAGTGTATATCCCGATCTCATTTGGAGAATAGGAAACCACAATATGAATGTTCTCGATAATTCCCGGTTTGATGGAAATGTCAAGAGGCATTGTACCAGTGATGTTTCCCATATTACCCTCCAACAAGACTTCATGTACCAGGACAGGTGTCTGAAGTGGAGGTGTAGGAAAATTAGAAACAAACACTTCAAGACAAGAAGGCATCTCATTGAGGCTAGGAAGAAAAGAAGAACAATGATGTAGATCGTTCCATGGAATTTCATCTAGAGACATGACCTCAACGATACTCTCGTTAGTGGTTAATGTCTTGTTCAAAGGATCGAGAGAATCCTAAGAACCAAGCCAAGGAGGTGGCACGTAAGTGTCTAGGTTCATACTGAAGACTATGAATTTCTGAAGTGGCCATCGAAGCTAAGACAATTTCTTGATAATTTATCTCCAATGGACTTAAAGGCATATCATTGCCAAATGAGTCAATTTGATCATTGGTAGGGTAATCCAAGGATCCGTAGAATCTGACATCATATTGACCGAATGAACATTCAGAGGTGTGAGAGAAAAGGTACTCATTAAAGAAGATTCTTTGAAGAGACCTTATCCCACACTCTCATAAGGAATCTCAGTGTTTCCCACATTAGGAACTTTGTCATTCAATGAACCATAAGAAAATAAGGATAGTTGATCAACCGTGACAATTTTTCCTTCATGAGGAAAATGAAGTACGCGGAACTAAGAAGACACCATAGAAAACGTGGCACGAGTCCAGCTTCGCCCGAGAAGAAGGTTGTAGTTGATATTGGCATCTACAACTTCTACTTCTAATTTAACAGTCTTTCCTTCTAATGTAATCGACAAGTTTATTAGAATACCTATGGTTGTGAACCTCTGCCATCAAAGGCTTCCAAGGTGTCCGGAGATTTGTTAAGAGGAGGAGAGCCAATGGCTTTCCAACATGAAACTGACATAATGTAGGTAGAGGCACCTTCATCAATAATAGTTCGATGGATCATCTTTCCTTTGATAAGGACCTATATTAGAAATTAAATATGATGAGGAAGACAAGGCACATGATTCTCTAGATTGAAAGTAATCATACTCAAATCAGAATGATCGGTAGCACCTATAGCAGACAATAATGGCTTCTACTGCATTTGACAAGATTGAAGAACCTCCAAGACAGACATCACCGAAAATACTTGAGTTAAATCCTCAACAATATTGTAATGTTGTGTAGCTCTAGCATTCTTATTAAAAGATGATTTCTGAAGAACACCTTTGGGAAGTTGCCAGATGACAGACTCAATTTTAGGGCGTTTGATATGGAGTGGACTAGAACTGGACAGAGTAGAAGTAGAAGGAGTATCGATGGCTTATTTCTTTATCGTCTACTTAGACGCGACTTGATAGTCCTTAGTTCAAGTAGTGATCAAGATAGGTAATGAACCTTGCATCATGAACACTTGGGAACCTAAGGAAGCAGAAGACTGAAGTTGGTCTACCAATCGGGTCTGCTATGATGGAAATGGTTCTTTTAAGATAGTTGGAGTCCCTTGCAGCAAGCGACTAAATTTAGATCATCGGGGGCAATCCTTAGTGTAATGATCCTCCTCAAATATGAGGCAAGGATATTTCAACTTTCTTCAAGAAGAATCATTAGCAGAAGATTTAGGAGGGTCCTATTTTGGGGCATCGACTTTGGCCTTACCTTTGCCCTTCTTTTTACCTTTAGAGGTCTTATCTGCTACGGTAGACTAGACAGCATGTACCTCAAAGTTTTTACCAGGAATGGATGAATTCTTGGAGGGATTATTGGAGCTAGTGTTCGAGTCATATTTTTGCTTCGAAGAAGCTTTCGCGGGAGTCTAAGACACAGAACCAATAACACTATCAATAGGTGGTCTATTCGGGGACTTCGATGTTGTCAGATCTGATGATGGTCTCTGAGCATTAGGTAACATCTCATACAATGTTCCAGATTGTGAATAGACCAAGTCTAAATACTGGGCATAGGTGATAACTTTATCTTCAGTAACACATCCACCCATGGCTATGTCCTTAGAAATTTTGTTGACAAATGATTTTGTGAACCATTCTGTCAACAAATCATTAGCAATCTCAAACTTGATGAGGCAACATTGACGTCTCTATTCATGGATATGATCAGAAATGTGGGTTGCGGTGTCTTGCTTAAGGGATGTAAGAAAATAAGGTCCATTTTCATATCGAATTGGAAGTTTGAAATGAGTGAGGAAAGCCACAATGAGAGAGTTGAAGTCACCATAGGTACCTCAAGGTAATTCAATGTACCATTTAGCAGCAACACTTGTGAGAGTTATTTGAAAGAGTCGAAGACAAATAGAATCATCGACATACAAATTGGAGGAGCACCAAAGGTGATATGTCATCACGTGGGCTTGTGGATCCTCCTTCGTTTTTCCCTTGAATTTGGGGAAATTGCTTGGAATTTTTGTTGAAACTGGAGGCTATTAAGGCGAATGAAGAATGGGATCATTTGTGAGCCTCAAGACATTGGGAAGCTCCAACGTAGCCAAGAAAGGCAATTGTGTGTTAAACAACATATAAGGCCTTTGAGGAGGCCCAAACTATGGAGTCCATCTTTGTTAGTAAGGATTTTTCCTCCACAGTGGAGGATTTTGTCCATACAGAATATGATTTTGTCCCCACTGGGGGATACCTTTCCCATAAGGAGGATTCGGTCCAAAGTAGGTTTGATACTTCCTTGCCATAGGTTGATGATAATCATTGTACACAGCATATGGGTTATAAGGTTACTGAACCTGTTGACCCTAGACATAAAGAGATTGACCCCATTGATGGAGGGGTTGACCTTGGCCTTACAAATGCTGACCTTACTGATACACATATAAAGCATGTTGTTTCCAAGGCTAACCTTGTTGCTGCAAATGCTAACTTTGCTGTTGTAAAGGTTGACATTGTTGATGCAAAGGTTGGCCTTGAGAGGACAAAGCTTTGGAGGACTGCTAAACAAACTGAGTTTGTGGTTGCAAAGGTTGTGCGACTATGGCAAAGGTTTCCCTTGTTATTGTAGCAGTTTTCCTTGCTGCTACAATGCTTTCCCTTACTGCTGCAAAGATTTCCCTTGTTGTTATAAAGGTTTCCCTTGTTGTTGCAGAGTTTTTCCTTGTTGCTGCAAGGGTAGTTGGACAATTCCTGGGGTTATACCTTGAGGGTATTGATATTTCTCGAATTGGATCTAGCCATATCCACTAGGAATATCGCATTGACCAAACTAAACACAAGGTCCATCTTGAGGAATGTAAGGTGGATTAACTAAGGCTTGCGAACCATATGGGACATAAGCCTTTTGGAATGGGATCTGAGCCATATATGGTTGCTGGTATTGGACGTTACCTAACTCGGATGGATTAGTAGGGTTAGGAATAACAACATAAAAAGGTTGATTCATTCCAACCATGTGAGTTTGTAATCCACTCACATTAGTTTCACCTGACATGAGAGGAATATTCAGATCTTGCCCCCCAGGCAGTGCCACAGTCTGTCCACTTAATGGAGGGATAGAAGAACTTACCGACACCTTACCTGAGATAGTCGGTTGAACTGAAAGAGTTGGTTGAAATGAGAAAACAGGTTGAGATGGAATGGTAGGTTGAACTAGAACTGAAGTGACTGCAGTTTGTATAATGGTTCAAGAGGTCGTGTTTAGAATGAATGGGCCTAATGTAGGCATAGCACTGGAAGACTAGATCGGGTTATGATACAATGATGAGGCACTAAGAATGCCCAAAACTAATTGAGCTAAAGTGGTATATCCATGTGGCAACATGGGTCCACTAGTCTCAGGATAGGAGAGAGACGAGACTCTTCTTGTATAAGGAAATCCTTATGGAGGGAACTCATATCCCTGCTCATCATCTATGTGAGGAGTACAGGTAGTGGAAAATTCTGAATGACTCAGAGAGGAGATTGATATCTCACCTTCTGATTCCATAGATGGAAACAATTGGTGATAATGAACCTGAGATGTACGAGGAGATAACTACAAAGGAATATTAGGTTGATCGAACAAACTATAAGGACACTGATAAGATATCACAATAGGATTGAACAATGGATTCAGTGAATATACAACCATTCCTTGCAGAATTTTAGGAGTCTGCAGACTCTCAGGGCTGTAAATAGGATTAGCAGAGGAATCTGGATCAGATTCTTGAGGTGACCAGGAATCTGATGGAGGTGGACGAGAAGACAAAGGTTGGATAATCGGAACAATTCCAAGTTCAAAACCTTGATCCTCAAGTGATTTAGGAAGTTCCGAGTGAACTCCTTAGGAGGACCCTTCAGTATCAGACAATGAAGGGGAACTATGAGATGGACTCAATGGTTCAACCATGACGGCTTCCCCTCAATAGCAAAAACGGAAAGGAAAAATTCATTTAGGGCTTTATAAATCTTGAAATTAACAGGAAATTACTCAATTTAGTCTAAGAAGAAATTGCTTGGGATTGATATGTTTATTGTGGGCAGTTATATAGAAAAAAAAAACATTGCCTTTTCATCTTTTAAGAGCCAAGAAAAGGGTGAAAAGGTGACTCTAGTCACATTCAATAATTTTGCAAGCTTGAAAGGACAAGTTACTTGATGATATTTTCAAATTTAAATAGTTACAAAAGATCAAATGACTGCTCAGGTGAATCTAGGTAAAAATAGTAGCAAGTAACCATGAACTGCAACATACACCTCAGCAAATAAATTTACCAAGGACTTGATGTACGTGTAGACAATCTCCCCAAATGCTATGTTCGGTGTATCATGTTTACAGCATGATAGAATCGGCTTCCTACTGATAAAGGATTGCAACCTATAGGGGTATCCCTTTATATATGCAATGGTATGAGGAGCACAAGTCTGTGCTAGCACTGTCTAATGTTGAAGCGAATGGAAACTGCTAGGTTTTAAAGATGTCGGAACACGTCTCTAACCTAGACCAGTAGATATGAGCTTTAATGTTTAAAATTATTCTTAGGTTAATTGATAGATTTTAAAGTTGATCTTGTAATTATGTCTCAATTTCAAGGCCTTAATGATGTTCCTTGTTCCTAAAATGAAAACTAGATGATGAAATGAAATCCTTCAATTCGATGAAAGTTATCTATGTATGGAAGAAGATCACTCAAATCATGCATCAAACCAAATGAAAGAGTGCATCCATGACAATATTCAAACACTAAATGCAAAATATGAAATCTAATCTTTCATATGATAAGCAAATACAATGCCAAAACAAGTCTTAAAGAAAATTTGTTTAAGATATGATGATGATTTTTTCTCTTTTTCAAAATGTAACTAATGTAATCTAGTTCCAAGTAAAATAGAATGAAAGCAGGCCAATAAATATGAAAATCCCTTTCACATCAATGATTTGAATGTAACTCAAAATGCTTCAAAAACTATGAAAAGAATAGCATTTTCACTTTTCAAAACACAACAAATTCAAAACAAAACACTTCCTTTTGATTTCAATGAGACAATCAATTGTAATCTGTCATTCTTCAAATGAAGCTTAAGTAGTGATCTGCAAAGTATGTCTGAACAGACAAAGACTCTTTAGCACAAGCAGTTGATCTTTGATTTTTGATGGGAAGACCAACGAATGGACGAAGGTTGACTTAGAAGTCCTAGAAACCTAAAAGGCTAATCAAACTTCAAGCACACTCAAACCAAGTTAAAAGATAATTGCAATCAGAAAATGACAAAGTCAATGAAGAACACATTGGTAAATCTCAGATAAAAGGAAAATAGAACTTAAAATAAGAGAGAAAACCCTAAATTTCTTAATTATTTGTAAGCATTGCACCTATCAGGAGGAAAGTAGCGATCATCACTACTATAACTAGAAAACACGTGATATCATCATGACTGTCAGGGTAAAACCCGTGATGGTCAAGGAAAACAAGAAAAAAATCTAAAATCTTCAAAAGCAACTCAAGTTAATAACCTTCAGGCATCTACCAGAAAGTGACACTAACTACAGACAAGCAAATAAGTCTAAAAATAAATGGTTTATCAAACTCGTTAAAAGACAAGGTGAAGTAAGGGAAGGAAGGGGTCATAGGCTCCCTAATGGAGTCACCATTTTGTTGACAACGTTAATCCTATCTGTGAACAGAGAATATCCTCTAGCCCAATTAGTGGGTCTAGAAACTTAAGTGACATTTAGCTAGACATCTTCCTAGATTATAATTGAAAAGTAGAACGAGAGAGATGGCCTACCTCGCTCTAATGTTATTCTGATTTCCTTTATTGAGATCCTCAAACCATTTATGTCTTAGATTTGTTCCCACTTCTTTTAGTTCTTATGCACCTGCAAAAGTGATCAAGAGACAACAAATCATGCCAAAACCAATAGCAAATCCAATAATAACCTACTTAGTTGATCAAGGAATGCCAAGCCAATACATACATGAACATATATATTTTGGGAAGATGAACCAATAGTTGTATATTATTTAAAGAATAAAGGGAAGCTTACAACCATACCCTTGATGTTGAAAGGCTCTCCTTGAGTGGTAATCCAAGTACAAGCCAAGAAACTCTCCAAACACTCCTTCTCCAAGTCTAATGAATAGCCTTTAAGCACAAGCTGAGCATAGGGGTGAAAATGGACATATCAACCATTTAGGAATGGGAGAGGAGGAATTTATAGCCTGGGAGAGGGAGTTAGGACTCCTCCAAAGATAGGATTAGGCCCACATCTCAAGGAGGTAGCTCATAGGGATGAGACCAAGAGGTCAAATTAAGAGGATTCGACCTCATCTATGCGAAACCACCTCCAGCTCGCCACTCTGGAAGCTTCTAGATCATGAAGCTTCTCATCCTCTTTGGGAAAACTTCTTTTTTGAGACCATCGTGGGTATGAAAGGGAATAAATCGATGTCATTGCTGGATTAACATGGTGCAACAGGTGATCATCACGGTTTTGAGCTTCATAAGGGTGATGGCCCTCATTTTAGGGTTTCAAGAGCCATTTCTTCAAGGAAAGCTCCAGAGACTTTCAAAGCAAAGTTAAAGAATCGACTAGAGATGTATACATTGATGAGTATATTGTATAATGATCATGTTTCAAGCACTTCAATATATGTTAGAGGGAAGTGCAGGAGGCGTGGCAAAATACTATGTAACATGTCAATAATATGCTTCCCTTTTTCATTCCCCTTGTTGGGTTCTGACTAAGAGTCAGAACATGCATCTAATTTAGAAGCTTTCATCTCAACCACTAGTGACTACTTGGCCTGATACTCACTTTTATTGTGAGTGGGGCTCTTATGGAACTCACACAATTTCCATGTGTCCTTCTTTGTCTTCGTGGTGTTGTTCTTTGCTTGTGGCTTTGGCGGGTTGTCTTAGGCACCCCGTCTTGGCTTTGTCCTTTATTCTGCAGCTTGGGGTGCCTTTCCCTTGCTTTGGATTTAGAGATCCAAATTCTTGCTTATTCTGTTTAAATTTATGCTCAATCTTGATAGTGTATCAATATGCAGCGCCGAGCAAGGACATTTCCAGGAATTCCATCTCATCTTGGATTTACTTGTATAGACAGTCATGGAACTTGAGTACCAAATTCCGCTCAAAATCCATGATACCCAACTTTGTGTGAAGGGTATGGAAAATATTTGTGAAATCTAGCACATCTTGGTCCCTTGCTTGCTGCAGCATGGTCCACTTCATGTATTTACTTCATAGCTCTCAATAGGTTAATATTGCTTCTTGATGACATCTTGGAAATAGTTCTGAATGGGTGCGGCTGAAAATAGTGAAGGCTCATTCTCGTCCCTCTTCTCACAGTAGGTTTCCCACCAGTTCTTAACGTGGGGGGAAATGTTGAGGAGTGAAAAGGTAATATTTCTCGATTGGAAAAGTCATTAACTAAGAAATATCTTTCTAGCATATTTAACCATTTATCTATGGCATCTGCATCTATCTAACCTTCAAATATGGGGACGTAAAATTTAACTTGTACTTTAAATGGAGTGGCGCTCCCAGAATGGCTATAGGAAGAAGATGCATCGCCTATGGGTAGTCATCGAGGGATCTGGGCAAAGTTGTCCATCATCATTTTCCTCTGTCGGTCGAGGGCTTCTTTGAGAAATATTTTGAAATGATATTGTGCTCCCTCATCTTACTTTTCTTCCACCATGGGAGGTCATCAGGGTTAGCGAGGCTATTCGTGCAAGGTTTCAACCAGCTCGAGCCCTAACTCCGTATACCCCGACCTTGTTGGGGACATGTAAAGAGAAACAAAGAAAGAGCATAGCACTTTGATACCACTAATCTGAACTTAAACAGGAACAAAAATATCTATATCTATATATATATAGATATATAACCACAAATACAGAGATGTTGCAGAAATAACACTTTATTTCATTAATATAAAAGAACTAAAATATGATTACAAACATAACAGAAATAAACTAGCTCGAGCGATGGTAGTTTATCTCTAAGAAGAGACGTGGCTGCTACATGCCTCTGAACTATCTTACACTGAGGCTCAATGGCATTTTTATTATAGAACAACAAGGGATCAAAACCATAAACAACCAAAACCCTATCCTCGAGAGATGAAATGCTAAGAGTTTATGGACCCCATTGGGGTTAGTTGGGTGACCAACTTCTCAGGGTCATAACTTGTTCATATTATCTTTGTTTGGCGTGTACGATACCTTATTGGAAATATCTCTCCGAGTACTATAGGATTTTTTGTAGGCCACCCCTACCTATAGTTATGAGCCTACTTAAAACTTCAAAATGTTCCCACCTTACCAACCATTAGTATTATACTAAGGCTAACTCTAAATGCAATATTATTTTATTTTATATTATTTTAATTTTTTAAGACATAATTTAATGCAAGGTCATATATTTACATTCTTTCTTTCTTTCTTTTTACCAAAGAATTCATAGGCATGTTATTTAAAACAAAATCAAATTAGTCAGCCTTAAACACATTATGTAGTGTCCCACCTTGGCAAGGTTAGTTTTGTGACACTTAGAGAGGGTGATTTTGATGTAATGATAAAAGATTATGCATGAAAGACTTATATACATGCTTATATGCTATTGACCTAGTTTGGGTCACCTTGTTGCTATGTGCTTATGATAATATCTATGGTTGTGTGGATCAGAACTGATTTTGGTTAAGAGCATATTATTGATGTTTTCTTTTTTGGTATCCTAGTTTGGACACATGTGTATGACATGGATAGTGATCAAAGATTGAGACACATAGATCCATGGATGATCATGGTTACATGGAACATATGGTTAATTATGATTAATGAATGATATATGATTTATATGATTATATATGAATAACATTGTACGAATAATGATGTGGCAGCGGACTTGGTTATTTGTAAACCAGGATGCTCAAATTATAAATGACTGTGGAAGTCATGATATATGATTTGTATGCTTATATATGCTTAATATTGTATTGAGAAAGATGTGGTAGCGTACATGGTTATTTGAAAACAAGGATGATCAAATTATAAATGATTGTGGAAGTCACGATACATGATTTTTATGATTATATATGCTTAATCTTGTATTGAGCAGGATATGACAGGGGACGTGGTTATTTGAAAACAAGGATATTAAAATTATGAACGGTTGCAGAAGTCATTTCTCCATAACCAAAATGACTGTGGAAGTCATGCAAAATATTTGGTAAAATGTGAATAAGTTAATTATGAAATTCATTTGATTTCTTTGATCTATGAGATTGTGATGTGTGCAGGTCTTGGAACAAGGCCTTATCAATGAACCATCAGATGGGTATGAGCTCACAATCAATACTTTAAGGTGAAGCACAGAGTTTCAAAGTACAGTAGATGATAAGCCATGGAAATTAGGACGCGAAGTCATAAATCCATGAAAGATAAAGACGCACAGTCTTGGATCTATAATAAAAGGATTGGGATGCAAAGTCGTAAATATTTAAAAGATCAAGGTGTGGAATCTTGGATCCTTGGAATAGATGAGGGCAAGGAGTCCTCAATCTACTAAGGAACATAGATGTATGTAATAGGGGTGTGGAACCCCTATTCTCTAGAGGTAAAATACCACCCATGGACAACTCAGTGATGGATTTCCTTAATAAAATCTCATTTTCGACAATTTTGGAGTCACTTTCTAAAAATAGAAAGTAATGTCTAGCATCTCAGGTATGAATTTCCAAAAATAGTAAATCACTTTCAATCAATGGGTAATCGAGTATAGTTGAAGGAGAATCACTTACCTTATCATTAATCAATCTAATAATTCAATATTGACTTAATCCTCATTATTATTATTATTATTATTATTATTATTATTATTATTATTAGACTATGGTATTATTATTAAAAGAGAATTACAAGTCACCTTCATCTCCTTAATAAGTTCACAACTCTCTCCTTCATGACTCTCATGGATCTATGTAAATCTCTCTCTCTTTTAATAATACATTACACTCTCTTTTATGCATTCATCAAAGAATGGCATATTCCTCTTATACTCATTAAAGGCATGTCATAAAAGATCCCTCTTACGCTCTCTTTAATGCATATGTTACACTCTCCTTAACTAAGGCATGCATACCTCTCCTTAATGGTATGAGTTACACTACTCTAAATGGAATACAAGGCATGCATATTACTACACCTTTATGACAAGAATTTGTTTCTCCTCATATATATGTGTCTCATGTATTCTCACTCGGGGGAGGTGCATGGTGATACAAAGAGTTTGAGAGATTTGAAGAAGATTGTGAGAGGGAAAGATTTGGAGAGTAGCCAAATTCTAATATAAATTACTAAGTATCTCTACCCAATGGAGTTGAACATGAGTGGTATCGAGAGGAAGTAAAACTTATCTTCCTCAAATTGCCTTGTATATCTCTCTACTGTTATATTTTGGTATTGTTTGTGAGTTCTTATAGCTTGGGGTTTCTGGGGGAGAAGTCCTCCCTTGATATGGTTGGGTGGAAAACTAGACGGTTTAAATGAGTTGATTAAGGGATCAAAGATGGATCATATTCTCAGCGATTGGAGTTACATATCTCTTCAAGTATAATTTTTATTGTCCTAAAATTATAGTATAGTTTTAGCATAAAATAAAAAATAGAAATTTAATTTTTTGTAAGAATCTTATTTTGGTTTAATCTTATGTTATTCAGAATCTTCTTAGATAGTTGAAAATGAATACTAAGAGTGGTCTATATGAATGGTTGTTTAGATATCAAGATGTTATGGAATTATTATTGGTGTAATTCATGGTAATAACCTTGGTATTGTAGCATTTGAGAAGGGAAAGCCAAATATTGCTGAAGGTAATTACAATAAAGAATTTCCAAGCAAGTTGGGTAAGAGTTTCATGATTTATGGTTTTGTTTCATTTTAATTGGAAGAGGTAACTAGAGACATGTTTTTGAAATGGTTTCAAGATATGTTGCTAAGTGTTTGGAAAAATCCCTGAATGGGAAATGATATTATTTTTATTATATATGCAAGTGATTATGCATGAATAAGTGCTAACTTATAGCCTGAAGGAGAAGTAAGGAAATTGACACATACCTAACATATACCTAGAGGAATCACTGGATCGACCCTTAAGTTAAAAATGAAAAATAATGACGGCCAAGAGTTTCAAGGAAAAAAAAGTCATTATGTGCTTACAATCCTTGCAAATGTAGCTAAAAAGTAAGGATACATAATGCATTAAAATAATCATCATTGGTTAATTCTTATTTCAGACTGATTCTTAACAACTCGGGATGCTTTCCATGTGTTTGATGGAATGGTTGAATGAAAATAATGCTTGATGAATCTCAAAACCCTTCAATTCAATTACAATGGATGAAATGGTTTGGAAAAGAATTTAGAAAATACATAATTAATTATATAGTAATTCTTTCTTTCTGGTTGTTATGAATGGTTGTAGATTCAAGCTTGCATACCATTTGTTTGACAAAATCTATAAATGGGATTTTAGGAGTCAGAAGATTTGCTAGTTTAACAAAATTGAATCCATGGGTGGTTTCATAATGGTTTTTCCCAACATCAGGGAGTATAAGTGTCGTAGAGTCCATGTAAAGCCCCCATTTGATTCCAAAAAAGCACTTTTCCTAACCCATATCTTAAATCTGGGCGATTTTGTAGATTACTGTTGCCAACTGTGTGTTTTTTCTTGAGTTTTTTTTTAAGGATTAATATGGTTGAATTTATGTTTTAATATGCCAATATTTGACATTTTAATTTATGAATTTTATGAGCTAAATATGTTGAGTAAGAATCTTATATTCATGTTGCTAATGGTTGTCAAAATTTTCTTAAGAGATGATGACCGCCAAGTGTTTGACAAAATGCCTCAATGGTTGTATGTTGTATGCTTGCAAATTGTTTGTCATAATGATTCAATGGCTATAGATATTTACATTTATGAATTGTTTGTAGAAAAATACATAATTGAAATTAGGATTTGTAACCAAGATGTTTTTGAAATGTCTCAATGAATATGTGCGGTAATCACATTGAGTTAAAATTCATGTTGATAAAGTCAAATTTGGGTAAGTGAATTATCGTAATGTCAGATTAAATATGGAATTATAAATATTGGATACTACTCCTATAGAATCTTAATTCTTCTTTTAAGTAAAGAATCCATAAGCATGTTATTTAAAATAAAATCAAATTAGTCACAACAGAATTAACAAATAGCTTGTTGGGAATTGTGGCTCGTAAAGTTTGATATGTACTCATCCCACTAAATACTATTTATTTTAAATATGATTTTTGAGCTTCAAGATAAGTGATGGTTGTCGTTTGGTAGTTTGGATTTTGGGTTTGAGTGAGACATTGGCTTTGGTCTTGTCCTGGGATTTGGAAACAAAAAAAAAATATACAACATTTTGAGTTTAGTGTTCAATATTTCTCTATAATATTGATAATTGGTAAGTTGGTACCTTACATATGGCCTAATGGGCCAACATGCTCACTTGTAGGTTGATGATGTATGAATGGTGATTTTGCATGCATGTTGAGTTGTTGTGTATGTTGACTTGGAAGAATATTGGTTGCATAGGGGATATTATTATTATTATGTCATTTAGAAACTCATGAAGAAAAATAATGCTTTCTTATATTCCTTTATATTTTTTAAGACAAATTATTAGAAATATGTTAAAAGACTTAAAGACATGCTGGGAAAGGATGTGCTTGAGAAAGTTGGGGTTAAACCCAAGCATGTGAATGGCTTGATTTTCAATCGATGAGTGAGATAGGTGAAGCACATGCATGGTTGCAATATGTTTAATGCATCATTATCAATGTGATGTGGCCTTAGTAGCCATCCTTACTAGCTGAAATTGTATCTACCAAGAAAAATATTAGCTTAATCTAGACTATAATATGATGCCTTGGTGTGTATGCTTTGGGAATGTGTAACAAGTGTAAGATTGAGTTTCAATTAACGTGATGATTGCAATCATCATGTTAATTTTGACTCTTTTCTTATCAATACTAATGGAAACTTAACATAATATACCATGAAGGATGTCACTTTTAACTGTGAATGTAGATTCACGAGTAATGTATGTGCATTAATTTGATGTGTTAAAATATGATTTGGGAATACATTCTCAATGATTAAGAATGGAATTCCTATGATTTCTTTGACGTGATTTCATGTAGTTTGGGTTGACATTATGCATCAAATAACTTGAAATTACTAAAAGACTAGGTTAAGTTATGACCTTCCTAATAAGAAAGAGACTTAAATGACTGGTGCATGAAGGGTTGTGGAAGCCATTTTAAGGAACAATTGAAGGTTGTTTTTCCCTTAAGTTATGTATGGGTATGGAATCCATACTAGCATATATCTATGAGCTAATGTATGGATGTGGAAACCATACTAGCCTATATCTATGCACAATTTATGGGTGTGGAATCTATGCTAACATATATCTATGAGCTAATGTATGGGTGTGGAATCCATACTAGCATATATCTATGAGGAAATGCATTGGTCTGGAATCCATACTAACATATATCTATGAGAAAATGTATGGGTTTTGAATCCATACTAACATATATCTATGAGCTAAGTAATGAGGTAAGGTATGGGTGTGGAATCTATACTAACATATATCTATGAGAAAATGTATGGGTGTGGAATCCATACTAACATATATCTATGATTTAAGTAATGAGGTAAGGTATGGGTTTGGAATCCATACTAACATATTTCTACGAGCTAAGTAATTCTTCTTATTAGAATGAACAAAAATATTTTGATGGAATCTCATAGACATGATTAAGGAGGGTTGATTATGTGTAATTAAATTTAAATGGATAGAGATTTGTAACATGAATTTGCTTGAGATTTAAATCCATTATTTTATTTTTATTACAAATGAAGATACACAAATTGGTATACTGAACACCATTAGGTGGTTTAGAATGTTTGGAATAATTGATTTTCATATATGGAGTCAAATGTGAACTAGGTATCTATCCTCTAGTATTGTAATTCTTTTGTATGTGTTGGATTTAAGTAGAATTAAATTGATTTTCAAATTCTTTAAATGTAGAAAAAGACTATTGTGATAAGTTGACGAAATACCTTTTCTATTGGCTTAAGAAAAATTAGGTTTAGGAAATTCCATAATAGTCTCCTTAATGATTTTATCAATTGCATATTGGTTGAATTCTATTCAACTAAATTAACTAGAGAAATTATGAGGATTGAACTCTGAACTGCTCTAAACTATTGTTAGTTAGGCGATCAAGTCAAAATTCATATTGTTTGTGAACTTGAACTTCTTTCATGAAATTTGATTAACTTGTAAATTATTAAGAGAATAAAATGTTTAGAAGATAAACATGTTTTGTGGTGAGAACATTGTTTTATATGAACTTAAAGGAAAAAGGTATGTGATTAATGAAAATCTTATTTGAGTTATTATTTTACAAGAATATATTCTTGTGATATTTTGAGGGAGAAATTGAAGGACAGTGAGATCACATTTTGATGCATTGGAATTGTTGCATGATTTAGAAACCTAAGATGATTGTATTGCATTTGGAATGGAAGAGATCATTGGAATTAGAAATTTGTGCTTGAGTAGTTGTTAGTCCAACAAAAGGTTGCAATATTTTGAGAGGTTGGAATTCTCCTAAAAAAAAGGCTAAGCTTTAGGCTATAAATTCCCTTGTCATAGTCTAAATATTTAAATTCAACAAGATTCTTATTATTTTGAGAAATGTATGGTTTTCATAGCTTGTTTTTGTGTATGTATTAATAGTAAGGAACAAGACCTGAAGGCAAATTAATTTCCTAGTTATTGAAAACAAACCATGAGTAATGGGGAAATGGGTGTTGATATAATGTTATAGATTTTAGCATTCCGTAATTTCTTATGGTCGTAAAAGAAATTGCAAAGGTAACCACAAAGCCACTTTTAAGTTTAGAAGCTAACTCTTCTAAACTGAGAGAGGGATCTCTCTATTAGATTTAGCTTTGTTTTCTTTGTAGGATTTTAGGCTAGATGTGAAAGTTTAGGGTTTTGTTTTTAAAATGGTTTGGTTGGAACAACAAGGAAAGCCATTGGGCAATGGAGTCAAAGGGACTTAAAGTGATCAATTTGTAGAAATATCAAGCTTAAGTGTAAAATGGAAAGGTAGGCATGATGTTGGATTTTGTAGTTGATGAAATGGAGAAGGAATAAAAGAATAAGAATCACTTCAAATATAGAGCATTATTACCTGAATTATATATATAAACTTCAGTGGAAAACATTGATTATTGCTTTAAACCATAACATGGTTTGTTGAAACAAATTATGTACTTAATCTTCTTAAAAGAAATAAAGAAATGAAAGACATATAAAAACAAAGAAAAGACAAAATTACAATAAGAAGCACTTCACCACACAACTATGACACATTAATCTTGTAACAACTTTCTTGTATTAATGAAAGTTTCCACTTGAGCTCAGTAAACAACTTTATAATGAATGGTATTCTTTCTCAGTATACTCCCAACATCATTACTTCAAATTATGAAGTATTTATACAAATTCTATATAAATATCTTCACATAAAATATCAAGATTTATTACAAAATATCTCAAAGATTTTTTACAAAAATAGAACAAAATTATAGGAGATATGAAATTGTTGTGATTGTTGGCACTATGCTCAAGGGTTGTTGTTGATAACTAGGTCTGAATAAGTGTTGTTCTATTGTCTTGTTGTTGGAGGTGAAACTGTTTTACTCTACAAGTTCACATAATTTATCACAACACTCTTCACTTGGGATAGAAAACTTTATTAACTTTCTATAAGTCTCATCTAACTCAATATACTTTTGAAAAGTAGGCTTGGTGAGAAACATGTGCTTGATCTCGTGCTTGATGAATAGGTCAAACTCTATAGCCTCGATAAAATCCTTCCTTGTGATGCTTCCATCAATACCTGAAATTTTTTATTTATATTGGGAAATAATGCATAGCTTATGGTTGTATTCCTTTAAACTAGTCAGCTAGTCTCCATTTCCTATCAGTCCTAGTAGCCCTTTTAGATTAATTGCATTAAAATTTATATGAAATTTCTGGACACTAGACTCCATGTTGTGACATTTTTCTTCTAATTGCAGCATCAGGTTCCTCTTAGTCAGGACCCTTCTCACCTCTAAAATTGTTTTTGTTCTATCTACAACTTCTAGTTATTCTAACTCCTCCTTGGTTTTTGAATTTAAGATCCTTATTAGTGTTGTAACTTCTCCAGACATCTATCCCAAACATGCCTTTATCTCCGCAACTACTTTTGATTTCCTAATCAACTCTTATTTTTCAAATATAATTTGAATTGAGGTCCATATTTTATTAATGGTCTCATTAATCTTTATCCATATGGTCTCCTTTTCCTGTGCCAAAGTCTCAGCCATGGCTGACCCACTTTCTAACTATTCAATCTTTAGAGTGAGCTTGTGAGTTTTTTACAACTCTTCTACATAAGAATTGTCTATCTTTAGTTTCTTATCCTACAAAATTTTGAACTAATCCTTTAACTTTTTAATTTCCTGCCCTTGAATGGACAGGTCTTCCATGGCTTTAACTAACTCATTTGGAGAATTTTTACTCTGTGTTGGTGCTACAGTTGATGCAGATGCTCCTGCTATTGTTGATACTGAAATAGGGACTACTGCTAGATGCACTATAGCTAGTTGTGATCACTGCTCCTTTTCCTTGAGAAGTTTTTCCATCTCCGCTTCCATATCCTTAATATGGCTTCTTTGTTAAACTATTATCTTGAACATGTTCTCTTTTTCTTTCTCAATCTCTCCAACTTCCTTAGATTGGGGATTCTCAATGGAGGAAAGTTTTATTTGTTTCCTCAATGTTGCTATGTCTGCATTTTTCCTCCTCACAATTTCTTCTGCTTCTTTTACATCTTGGGTTCATACTCCGGTATAATTACCAGGTCCTCCAATAATTTGATCCTGGTGTCCTTAGCCAAAGATGAAATCGTTTCAATCTTCAATTGTGATTGTATGTTGTTGAGTGAGGCCTGCAACTTGGAAGTTTTCATAGTCGTGTTGGTCAAGGTAGAGTACAACATTTCTCTGGTTTGTTTATGCAGGTTTATTTGATCAATGGGGTGAATCTGATCAACATCAAAGGACAAAATGGACTTCTTGTAATTAGCTGGTATCTTTGGAAATGGAACTTGTGCTTGAAGGAATGCAATTTGCATTTTCCCCTTTTCTGTATCAAAGATTGAAAGAAGCATGTGTTGTGAAGAGGTTGTTTACTTCCAGAATTAGGTGTATGTGGAGGCCTTGAGCTGCTCATTCTTCTTCTTAATTTCCTTATATTTTGCAAATATATTTGGTTCATCCTGGTCCTGAACGAATTATGATGTCTGAGTTGTATCTCGGGGATCTTGGGAAGCTAGAGATCATGTGAAGATATATTCTCCTCTTATAGAGGCATGATGGCCTGTCATGACTATAGTGGCCTGCCCCTCATCCTCCTGTTGAAAAAATGGTTGAGAACTAGTCTTGTGCTTCTTTTTTATACATCATAAATTATTTGACTCCAATCTCTGTCACTGAAGGGGAAACCTCCTCCCTTGGTCTCTCGTAT
This sequence comes from Pinus taeda, assembly GCA_000404065.3. Lineage (NCBI taxonomy): Eukaryota > Viridiplantae > Streptophyta > Pinopsida > Pinales > Pinaceae > Pinus > Pinus taeda. The sequence goes on along the minus strand of APFE030040236.1, from coordinate 115,034 downwards.
TTTTTTTCTCTTAAGGCATTGGAGTCTATGAGGTTTTTGTAGATATGACCTATTCTTCTACCTCCTGCAGTGTGTTCTCTTCCCATTGACATTGATTCATGAACTTCTCTATCTCTTGGCCTTGGAATATGAGTGTAGGGAGTGGTTTTTTGTTCCACTCTCGGTTTGAAGATGATTCCAAATGGGTCATATGACCAGGTAAAGCTCAATTTGAAGTTCATTTGTTTAAGGAGTGAATCTTCCTCTTTACCTACTACCTTGGTGTTACAAATAAATGGTCCCACTTGTGCCTTGATCTTAAACTGGGACTTCTTCTTTGGTCCAAAAAAATTTAAATCATCCATATGCATCATCTGCTTGATATATTCCAACGAGAATATTCTCATGGGAAAAAACTTAGGAAACCTGTAGGGTGGCAACTCGCACCCATAAACTTTGATTTCTATATAATTTTGGTATAAATACCAATCCCCTGTTTTAGTCTGCTCACTGAGATGCAAAATTCTTTGTATTTCTAGTTCTATCCTAAGCTCTACATCATTATTTTGTAAGCTAGCAACTATATGTAGGAATTTATCAACATAACCAGAAAAGGTGTACTCGATGGAATTTTTCCTCACTAGGGAGGTCTAAAGGATTACAGACTATGGATTACTCTGATCATGTAATTTATGCAAAGGGAATGAAAACCTATATTCTTTATGGTAAACAAATAAATACACCAACATTAAAGAATACTTAAAATTCCCCTTAGTAGAGAAATTCAAGATCTAGTCATGAATTGACTCTACAATGAACTCATTGTAATTGAAAATAGCGGATTTCTCACCAGTTGCAAAGATTGATAGTAAACCAAAAATGGCCTCATCAACCCACTGATCGAATTGATAGCCAGGTATACATGAAATAATTGCAATTACCTATTTAGTCATCTTGGGGAACATAGAGGATTACTGGGGGGGGGGGGTTTTTCTTAGGTAATTTGGCATCCTTTGAGAGAAAAATCTCAAAAATCTTGGCTTTTTGTGGGAAGGTCAGGTTTTTGTAGAATTCCATGAGGGAATCTACTGAAAATGGCTTTAGGGAATCACGATTTGGCAATTGTAGCATCTGAGAGATGGTTTTTGCAGTGATGGTGAAAAGGATGTCACCGTTATGGGCCACAATTTGCCTTTCATTGGGGATGTAGTGAAATTGGCACCCAGACATGAATTCTGGGAAGTGATAGATATGTGGGAAGATGAATTAGGGCAGGGAATATTTCCACAAGCCTAATTCATCACTGAGGCCAAGAAACTTTTGCTTCAACCAACTGTGAAGCTCATACATGTCAAAATCACAATTGGTTTCAGTAATCTTGTATTGTTGGTCCACTAATGGTTGGCGATCTAGGTCTATGGTAGGGGGCAGCATAGGGTTGTCATTAGAGGATTTAGATTTTCTTTTAGGTGCCATTATTGAAGGGAAAGAAAATGGAATTCAGAATTACCTCGGAAATAAAGGGTGAAGACTGGTATTTAGGTGCAAAAAGGCACTTGGTTGCAGAAGTTGGTTATGTTAACTATTCACGGTGATGGCGTGGGTCACTGATAGAATGCTAGAGCATATTGTGACTGGTTGACTGTGTACTGAAGCGTCTAATTCTTGTTATCTTGAAACGGTGAAAAGAGGCAACATTATGGGTGTTGGGTGGGTTTATATAGCATAAATGAACTTACTGTTGTTATTTAACCTTTTAAATGGAGCAGGTTTGTTGTCACGGGAAATAGGCAAGCATTTATCTAGAAATGTTTTGTTGATGTGGTGGTGGGAGTGCCAGAAGGAATCATTAGATTGTAGGAGAAGTAATGACAGGAGGTCATTCTGGCAGAAAGGATGTGGAGTCCACTAGTGTGATGTGGCAAAAAGGTAACTAGGTCCACCAATGGGATATGGCGAAAGGATGGCAGATCAGGTGGATGGGTAGTGGGGTCCACAGGGGTGAGATGGCAGACATGTAGTGGAGGGGAAAGGATGAAGTACAAGCGAATGGTGGAGATGAAAAATTCCACATGGAGGGAGGTTAGCTGTGCAGGAGCAACAAAGGTCAACGGTCGTGCGAGGGGGAAAGTAGGACAACAATTTTCGGAGGGGGAATAGAGTGGTCAGTGGGAATAGGTGGGAGGGGGAGTACTCTAGAGCCACCATGTTGTTAACCAATTTCGTCCTTTCATCCTCCCCCCCACCCTCGCCCCTACCAATTAAACCTTGGAGGGGCTCAGGGGGCTGAAGGCGACCCCCCTCCATTGATTCGAGTGGGGTGGATTGGGGCCACTTGAACATGTGACACACCTTTATTACATAGTGAAAAAAATACGACACATCAAAATTTATTTACAATTAGAATTGTGATTAAATTAGAAATATATTTAATCATTAAAGCTTCTAATTAACCTCTAAAGGTGCCTTTACACATGCAGACCTATTAATTTTGTTCTAACTAATCTAACTCAACCATGATTACACCGTGTGGTTGATTTTTTCACTAATCTATACTAATCCTATTTAATCTATCTTAATCACGCTTAAATTGTGTGATTAAAAAAACTAATTTACTTCTTCTGATTCAATGTGCCATTTAAACAAGCTGCACACTTTATTGAAAATTTTCTAAGGTACTTCTAATGCAATATTTCATTTTTGAGTGGCACTTTGACTTGCTCGCTTGCATCCATATTTTTCATGGGGTATTTTCATTCTTTTTCTTCTTTTTTTCATATTTTTATTTTTTATTCTTTTCACACATATATATTTTTTTATATCCCCTTTTCTTTTCTATTTTTTGTTTTATTATTCTTTGGAAACAATTTGTAGAATGGAATATTATTTACAACAACTCATATACAAAATTACAGCTACAATCAAGTCATCCTATGAAGTATAGGACCCTAACAATAGATAACCTACTTTATGAGTTGTCTTGTATTAGAAGATTCCAAATTGATATGTTGGAAAACAAAATGACTTACAGTTATCAGGGTAGATTCAATAATATAGATACCATATTTGCATAATTATGAGAGTTGTTCTTGATTATAAGTTGCTTTCGAAAATATATCATTAATTTTCTTTCAGAATGAAGATCTTCTAACAGAGTCATTCATAATTGATTCTCAAGTAACACAAGTGAATAATAATGAAGATTATGGGAACTAAAGGAATGGTCTATAATACATAAGTGGGTCAATGAGGATTGTATAGAACCTTAGGTTGTTAGTTAAAAAAAATGGTGTCTTGAACCATAAATTGTGATTTTTCCTAAAGAGTAAACATTTAGTAAAAACTATAGGTAGGTCCTAAAGATTGCAACGATGTCTTATGGAATGAGAAGGGGAAAATTGGATTGAGAAGACATAAATAAAGTGGGATATAAGAGTGGGTTATATATATGACATCAGGTTTTGTTGTGTAGTTTCATTGGCAATTGTATATGGATGATTTTATGCTTCTTCTATGCAATTTGATTTTGAGATGGGATGGACCATAAATGTTGTTTATAAAACCAATGTGTGAGCTATTTATAACTTGGCAATCTCAACATACTATAGAACTAAGAAGATGACACATGTAGGATTCATACAAAATATGAGAAAGAAAACATGTAGAATATCAAATTATTATAGCTAACTTAAGTAGATGCCATATCAATTACATAAAATAGTATTTTGATATGGTATTATAAATTGTATGGCTAGTTTTTATATAGAAATATTTGGCATTTTGTATCAAAACATGCCTAATATGGCATGGATATATTATCTACCTAATTAAGAATGATATGTTCATTTTCATGGAGTTGCTTCCAATTTCGCAAAAAATAAACTACGAATTGGCATGAAGAAAAAGAAATCAAATAAATATACATAAGGTTAACACCTTATTGATAGGAGAATCAGAACGAACTAAGTATCTTATGAATGTAGGAAAAACTTCCGGCCAAGTTTAGCCCAAAAGGGGGAGTATGTAGTGTTCCACCTTGGCAAGGTTAGTTTTGTGACACTTAGAGAGGGTGATTTTGATGTAATCATATAATATTATGCATGAAAAACTTACATACATGATTATATGCTATAGACCTAGTTTGGGTCATCTAATTGCTATGTGCTTATGATAATATATATGGTTTTGTGTATAGGAACTGATTTTGGTTAAGAGCATATTATTGATGTTTTCTCTTTTGGTATCCTAGTTTGGATACATGTGTATGACATGGATGGTGATCCATGATTGAGACACATAGATCCATGGATGATCATGGTTACATGAAACATATGGTTAATTATGATTAATGTATTATATATGATTTGCATGATTATATGTGCATAATCTTGTACTAAGTAGGATGTGGCATGGGGCCTAGTTATTTGTACACCAGGATGCTCAAATTATAAATGACTGTGGAAGTCATGATACATGATTTGTATGATTATATATGCTTAATCTTGTATTGAGAAATATGTGGCAGGGTACATGGTTATTTGCAAACAAGGATGTTCAAATTATAAATAACTGTGGAAGTCATTATATGTGCTTTTTATGATCATATATGCTTAATCTTGTATTGAGCAAGATATGATAGGGGACATGGTTATTTGAAAACAAGGATGTTCAAATTATAAATGGTTGTGAAAGTCATTTCTCCATAACAAAAATGATTGTGGAAGTCATGTACAATCTTTGGTAAAATGTGAATAATTTAATTACAAAATTCATTTGATTCCTTTGATCTATGATATTGTGATGTGTGCATGTCTTGGAACAATGCCTTACCAATGAACCATCAAATGGGTATGAGCTAACAATCAATACCTTAAGGTGAAGCGTGGAGTTTCAAAGTAGAGTAGATTATAAGCCATGGAAATTAGGGCGCGGAGTCCTAAATCCATGAAAGATAAAGATGTGGAGTCTTGGATCTATAATAAAAGGATTGGGACGCAGAGTCCTAAATATTTAAAAGATCAAGGTGTGGAATCTTGGATCCTTGGAATAGATCAGGGTGTGGAGTCCTCAATATACTAAGGCATGGAGATGTATGCAATAGGAATGCAGAATCCCTATTCTTTGGAAGAAAAATACCACTCATAGGCAACTCAGGGATGAATTTCCTTAATAAAATCTCATTTTTAAAAATTCTAGAGTGACTTTCTAAAAATAAATAGTCATCTCTAGCATATTAAGTGCACTTTTCCAAAAATAGTAAATCACCTTCAATCAATAGGTAATCAAATATAATTGAACTAAAATCACTTAACTTATCATTAATCAATCCAAGTAGTTCAATCTCGACTTAATTCTCAATATTATTAATATTAATATCATTTTTCTTTTATGAGATTATGATATTACTATTAAAAGGGAATTACAAATTACCTTCATCTCCTCAATCTGTTCACACCTCTCTCCTTCATGACTCTCATGGATCTATGTAAATATCTCTCTCTTTTAATAATACATTACACTCTCTTTTATGCACTCATCAAAGAATGTAATATTCCTCTTACACTCATTAAATACAAGTCATAAAAGATTCCTCTTATGCTCTCTTTAATGCATATGTTACACTCTCCTTAACTAAGACATGCATACCTCCCCTTAATGGCACGTGTTACACTACTCTAAATGGGATACAAGGCATGCATATTACTACTCCTTTATGACAAGATTTTTTTTCTCCTCCTATATATGTGTCTCATGTATTCTCAATTGGGGGAGGTGCATGGTGATACCAAGTGTTTGAGAGATTTGAAGAAGACTGTGAGAGGGAGAGATTTGGAGAGTAGCCAAATTCTCATCTAAATTGCTAAGTATCTTTACCCAGTGGAGTTGAACATGAGTGGTATTGAGAGGAATTAAAACTTATCTTCCTCAACTTACCGTGTATACTCTACTGCTAAATTTTGGTATTGCTTGTGAGCTCTTATAGCTCAGGGGTTCCAGAGGGAGAAGTTCTCCCTGGATATGGTTGGGTGGAAAATCAGATGGTTCAAATGAGTTAGTTAAGGGATCAAACATGGACCATATTCTCAGTGATTAGAGTTGAATATCTCTTCAAGTATAATTTTTATTGTCCTAAAAGTATAGTATAGCTTCAACATAAAATAAAAAATAGAAATTTAAATTGTTGTAAGAATCTAATTTTGGTTTAAGCTTATGTTATTTGGAATATTATTAGATAGTTCAAAATGAATACTACGAGTGGTCTATATGAATGGATGTTTAGATCTCAAGATGTTATGGAATTATTATTGGTGTAGTTTATGGTACTAACCTTGGTATTGTTGAATTTGAGATGGGAAAGCCAACTTACTGAAGGTAATTACAATAAAGAATTTCCAAAGAAGTTGGGTAAGAGTTTCATGATTTATGCTTTTGTTTCATTTTAATTGGAATAGGTAACTAGAGACATGTTTTTGAAATGGTTTCAGGATATGTTGCAAAGTGTTTGGAAAAATCTGTGAATGGGAAATGTTATTATTTTTATTATATATGTAAATGATTATGCATGAATAAGTGCTAACTTGCAGCCTAAGGGAGAAGTAAGGAAATTGACTCATACCAAACATATACTTGGAGGAATCACTCGATCAACCCTTAAAATAAAAATGCAAAATAATGACAGCCAAGAGTTTCAAGGAAAAGAATTGAGGTAATTTTTAGTCATTATGTGCTTACGATACTTGAAAATGTAGATAAAAGGTAAGGATACATAATGCATTAAAATAATCATCACTGGTTAACTCTTATTTCAAATTGATTCTTAACAACTCAGGATGCTTTCCATGTGTTTGAAGGAATGTTGAATGAAAATAACACTTAATGAATCTCAAAACCCTTCAATTCACTTACAATAGATGAAATGGTTTGGGAAATAATTCAGAAAATACAAAAGTAATTATAGATTAATTCTTTGTTTCTTTTTGTTATGTATGGTTTTAGATCCAAGCTTCCATACCATCTATTTGACAAAATCTATAAATGTGATTTTAGGAGTTAGAAGATTTGCTAGTTTAAAAAAATTGAATCCATGGGTAGTTTTGTAATGGTTCTACCCAACATTAGGGGGTATCTGTGCCTTATGGACTTGTAACCCCCCATTTGATTAGAAAAGGAAAAACACTTTTCCTAACCCAAATCTTAAATCTAGGCGATTTTGTAGATTACTGTTGCCAACTGTGTGTGTTTATTCTTGAGTTTTTTTTTAAGGATTAAGATGATTTAATTTATGTTTTAATATGCCAATATTTGATGTTTTAATTTATGAATTTTATGATTTAAATAGGTTGAGTAAGAATCTTATATTCATGTTGCTAATGGTTGTCAAAATTGTCTTAAGAGATGATGACCGCCAAGTGTTTGACAAAATGTCTCAATGGCTGTATATTGTATGCTTGCAAACTGTTTGTCATAATGATTCAATGGATGTAGCTGTTTACATTTATGAATTGTATGTAAAAAAATTCCTAAGTGAAATTAGGATTTGTAACCAAGATGTTTTTGGAATGTCTCAATGAATATGCGTGGTAATGACATTGAGTTAAAATTCATGTTGATAAAGTCAAATTTGGGTAAGTGAATTGTTGTAGTGTTGGCTTACATATGAAATTATAAATATTGGATACTACTCCTATAGAAGTTGCATATCCTTTTAAGTAAAGAATCCATAAGAATGTTATTTAAAATAAAATCAAATTAGTCACAACAGAAGTAACAAGTAGGTTGTTAGAAATTGTGGCTCGTAAAGTTTGATATTTATTCATCCCACTAAACACTCTCTATTTTAAATATGATTTTTGAGCTTGAGGATAAGTGATGGTTGATGTTTGGTAGTTTGGCTTTGGGGTTTGAATGAGACATTGGCTTTGGTCTTTTCCTGGGATTTGGAAAAAAAAATACAACATTTTGAGTTTAGTGTTCAATATTTCTCTATAATATTTATGGTTGGTAAGGTGGGACCTTACACATGTCGTTTAGTGGATCAAAACTGCTTTGGAAGTTAAGGACTTGAAAAAACTGCTAAAAATAGTAAATGCTACTATAAACAAGGAAACTAATGAAACCAACTGGAGATCTAGGTGGAATAGGAGGGTGGACACTAATATCCACCTGGATCATCATTCCTGTGTGCCGAGTTGAGCTTGAAAGCAATGTTGGATCCTGTCTTCCCTACGGAGTTGAACCATGAAATAATTGTATGTCAATCCGAGTGGAGTTAACTTCTTTTTTTTAAGAAATTTTCAATTCTCAATGCAATTTAAAAAAAAATTCTCCATTCGTGCATGTAGGAACTACAAGTATTAATCATTGACAATAAAACAAATAATGACATTTTCCAGTTCGAAACCCTACAAGAAACACAAGCAAAAATATAAATTGTGTTTCCATGGAGACACAAGGTAGTGTCGTCAATGCTTAGAAACTTTGTAGTTGACATTATTTTGTTGTTCTTGCTTTTCCCAATTCTACCCATATTCTTCTTATCCTTGAGCTTCACCTTCGGGAAAATGAATATGTTTTCCCATGGGGGTTGGAATTCCATTGAGACATGTGACACTTTGAGAAAATGACTAAGATTTTATGACATATGTTTCTTCACATGCCTCCAGTTCATCATCGTTGTTATACAAAAAAAATGTATGTTTTCCCATAAATGGAAACATCAACCCTTGGGGTTTATTGTCATTAACCCCCTTCTCCTCCACATGAAAGTCATTTAAACCATCACATAACTTAGAGTATTATTATCCCCCACAAACATCTTCCTCTGCCTCATCTTCCTCCTCGTATTCATCTTCTTCTTCTTCCACCTCATACTCTTCTTCTCCTTCTTATTCTTGATCTCACAACAGAGATTCAACATTTCCCTATTCACGACCATTGATGGGTGAATTGACATTCACTTGAATAGACCACTAGGAGGCATCATCATCTTCCAGGCTTCTCATGTTCCAAATTAGATAAAATGAGATGTCATTGCATAGAGATGCAGGAATTATGGACACCATCGGATCAAAAGGGAAAGCGATGAAAAAAATATGATGGATGAGGGATAAGAAACCTAGATTAAGGATATTAGTTGTGGAGCAAAGGTAAATGATAATGAGATGTATATAAGGAGATATAATTATTCTAACTTTTTTAGCAGAGTTAACTTATTATTGTGCTACCTCCCAACACTAAACATGACCTATCTCTGCCATATATTCAACAGTCAATGTGTGGTAATGAATTGTGACAGTCATTGTAGGGATAGTGCCTAGGGGTATCTTAAGGTCCACTGCCAACTAGCCACATTTCAAACTTGGATAAGTGCGAGGAGGATGAAATTTAATGTCACTAATTTACCATAGTAAACAATATTTACACATAAAAAACTCAGAAAGAGAAACACCTTTAGTATAATTATTATATTCTTACACATATAACATGAAAAATAAAACGAACATTTATTAAAAAAGGAAACATTGAATAGTAAGCACCATAAGTAGGTTGTTAGTTAAGTCACTTACAATACCTCACCCATAATATGGAAGTCAATATACATCGTCCTCTATTATCGATTCAATCATTTCACATACCTCTCCCGTAATGAGATAGACACTTAATGCACCTTTCATTTGATTAGTTTGTCGAGATAAAAGAGAAATTCATAGAAAATTGTAATCTTTACCATGTGATAATTCCAAAGAAAATTATATTATAGTCATCGATAATAATAATAGTGCTTGACTATGTTAACTTAATGTTATAAGTTAAAAATACAAAAAAAAAATGTTAACAAAAGAATACACTCCATGATCATATGTTCATTTTCCACAATCCACTCTGTAGTCTAAATGATGACCATTATCCCCAATTACAAGATATGTTTGTAGTGGAAACATAGAAATATAGATACTAAAATCAATGATTATTTTTAAACTTGTCAAACACATAATTTATTTAATTAAAATTTGATGCAGGGCTGCCAGCCTCAGCCTGCAAACCAGGATCTTTTAATACAGCTCTCATTCAGACTTCTCAAACTTCATTCAAAAACCATCGTTACTTATCTCCATTACATAGGATTCTTATTTCTGGAATTTTAAATCTCAATTGTGAAAAACAATTTATATGTGTGCGCACAGGCGAACTTACTCTTGATATGATACCATACCAACATTAACATTATACCCTCAAATACCACGCTGTTCCAATTCCAGTATATGTATCAAACTAAATTGATTAATTGTTCTTTCATAAAATAAACCGCCTTCCAACCATTTTACCTTGTTTGTAAATGAAAGTCCGACATATTTGAATTCTGCCGCCACTCATAAGATATCTTCATGGCGCTTTCCTTTCAGTTCGTAGCTCAAATGAGCTTTCCCTTCTTCGATTTCGGCTTCTCCAACATACAGCACAATAATCGAACAGCACAATCGCCTACCGGAGATACACGTTCTGCTGCTAGAGGGATCAGAAGCCACGGAAAACGCAGTAAATCCACAGTAATCCCCAGTAAAACAAATCAACACACAGTCGTGTCAGCGGGAAGCGCTGTTGCAGTGTCTTTCACACCGGCTGTCCTCATAAAAATCGGCGGTCTCACACATATATACACCGTTTTCTCTCACCCAGCTCCGCGTAACTGTATCTATATCAGACATTCTGCGCTCTTCATAACCCAATCATCATCAATATCGAGAATGTGCGCTTAACTGTTGGTTGAATGGCGCTCTGCCATTGGATCCCTCTCCGCGCGGTTTGAATTCAATACACAATGAAACAAAGATATCCCCCGTCGATTTATAATCACACACACAGGTTTATGCCGACGGTTCAATGAATCCACGTTATGATCAATGTAAATCCACCATTAGAGCTCCGCTGCCCATACAAAAATAAATTTACTGCGCGCATTCAAACATCAGGAGAATTAAAAAGGCGACCAAGCCTCCAACACACAGTGAATTAAATTCTAAAGTACATGAAAATTAACAGGGAAGCGATCATTCATGAAACGCTGAGAGGAAAATTTGATGATAATACTTCTAGCTCCTCCCTCTCTCTCCTTGAGATGAGAGCTGAGCTGCAGCTTTATTTATAGTAATAATAGATACATGCATAGGAATAAATCAGGCCTAGGAAAAGAAGGCTTTTTCCTTTTTTTTACACAGTGATTTTAAAGTTTGAAGTTTTTCTCCATTTTTATCTTAATTTAACTGGAAAAAAACCATAGAAATTTTATCCCAGCTTTTCTCCTAAACTAGTTCTCCCATATTTTTTTATTTAGAAAAAAATATTTACATAAATTCACTTCCTAAAATAACAAAATATTCAAAATTATCACACCCCTTCCTTCTTTATTTGATATTTACAAATGAAAACAGGCTTGATGCTCCTGCATCAAAATTTATGTAATTAATCTCACGACTACATCACATGTCTATTTCAAATTTCACATGGATACATGAGCCTAACATAAAAGGACATAATATACATGGTAATGTCCTTAGGGACATCTATGAAACAAATGGATAGAGCTTAATTGTTTTTGTGTTAGTTATATTATTAGTTTATGTTTTGCGATGGAGTATAGCAATATTTTTGTGGTTAAAGTTTATTGACTTTGTATGATTTTGTAGTGATTTTGGAATTTAATCAAGGTTTTGGGAAAATGATTAATATTTTTAATTTGGCATAAATTTAAAATTATTTTTTTTATTTTATGCAAAAAAAATTTCTAATTTAGATTGGTTGGGGGAGCTTTTATGGGACATAATTGCTGTGCTGGAGGTTATTTTATTTTTGGTATTTGTCTATGTTTTACAATTCATCTAAAAAACAACAAAAACAAAAACAAAAAAACAAAAACTAATTTTGTAAGTGGTCATTATGTTGCTGAGTGTTTTGACACTAACATTGTTATGCTACTACTTTTCTCAATGATACCAAAACTAACACAATTACAGGTCCTTTATGTAGCGAGAGAAAGTGACCAATACAATGTTGAACACATATGAAATTAATATTATTACTATGTTTAATTCTTCAATTAATATTTCCTTTGCTTTGCGTAAAACTTACACAATTACATGCCCCTTATATAGACCAAAAAAAACAACTTTATGCGCACAGTGAAACCTCCACACAAACAAAACTTTGCACAAAAACTTGAATTCAAATAACACCTTCACTGTGTACTTTGAAAACGAGGCGTGCATCGCCAACGTTCACACTGGCTATATATATGCACAAGTCGATGGGGATCCCTTTGGCATGAAGTTGCCTACCTTGGAATTCGTCTTCCATATTTACAATTGGAGTCCTTGTATGAGTCTAACGTAATTGGCAATGACAGAGCCCTGGGAGCTTATGCACTTGATGTTACTATGGGTATTCGTTTAACAACAATGGATTTATGACTAATTAGTGGAGGTAGTTTTGTGTGGGAGTTTCATTTGCAGGGATGGGAAAGAAAGAGATAACAGATGGCAGTGAGTTCTTACTTATCTCGTGCCACTGATTGATATTAAAAAACATATACATATTAAACAAAATATCATTAAATTTCATAAAAATATCAATTGTTTTATATAGTAAGCTTAGCTATGACTTCTATGCCAAACACAAAAAGATTCAAACCAGAGCTAATGTGTTGTAGTGTGTGGGATTCAAATAAGTGTGGACAATTAAATTAGTAATAGGGAGGCGCAGCATGTACGTGCATTTATCAAGTTAACACACAACAACACATCGTGATTCTGTTTAGACCATTCTAAATTCTAATCCAAGTAGCTCTCTAAAGTGTTAAAATATTATGTCAATTTTCCATTATCACATTGATTATTACTTGCTAAGTCTCCTCATAGGAGAGTTTTATTGTTTGCAATGCGTGGAATTTCACCAACATTAAACACATAACTCTTGAAATTATGACGTATGTTCACACTTCTGCAACATATAATTGTTATGTGGAGGCTTTGATTTTCCGGAGGTGCAGAGTAACTTCCACGCAATGAACGTTTTTGCATAATTTGGGGGTTGGGGGTTGAACAAATTTCTAATATTATTATTGTGCAGAGTTTTTTTTGTAAAATTTTACACAAGAAAAGCTTTCCACAATGACAGTATTTTTTGTGTAAAATTTTACACAAGAAAGGTTTTCCACAATGACACATGGAGTCTGAATGGTCGTATAAGGAAAAATATTTTGAAAGATAAAAAAATTTGAAATGTTGTTCAAGGATCCTTCATTTGTGGCCTGGTGCACTGATTACAATTAAAAAAATGATTGAGAGGTCGTTTCTAGCTCCTATTCGATAGCTTAATCCTCGTCATTTCTAATGAATGTTCCTCTGCGTACACTAATTGTGCATAGTCATGGCTAGTGAACTGCTCCTATTCATGGCTACTGAACCACCTATGCCTTTTCTATTGGTGCTACCATCATATTTCCTACTTCCATCTTCATAGTGGTTTAGTCAATTGGATTCATCACTCGAGTAAGCTATCAAATAGAAAAGGACACTGGGAATGTAGCATCCAATCTTTTTCTAACTTTTGATAAAATGATAGAACCAACCCACTACTGCATAAAAAGAGAATCATGCCACCTTTTCTCCGCAAAATTATGTGCTTTCTCTTTGTGCAAAGGAAGAGGTGGATTTACCCCCATGTTGGCACTAGGACAATGAAGGATAGCTTCTTTTTTGGCGCTAGTATGCATTAGGGTAACTTCTTTGGTACTGGAATGGTAAGAGGTGTTGAGCAAGTGGTGGTCAAACTAATATTCCACCGCAGGGAATGGAGACATCAGAGGAAAAGGTGGCAGAATATTGTAAGGTTGGCATCCCTTACACGTGTTGTATATACATATTTGCATTATTTATGCTTAAATTAGAGCACCATGAAAACATATATTTATGTGTGGTTACCTAATCATCCTTATGCAGAAGTTCATATTAAAAGCAAGGTGTGGAAGTTCATTATGTGGAGGTCATTGTGTGGAGTACCTCCACACAATGAAATTCCACACAGATGCAAAAATCTTCGCTTCCAAATATCATCATCTTAGCAAGCTTTAGTCATGAATGTCGAAAACCATTAAAGTCATCTTATAACATATATCATAGGGGTGATGTGAGCATCTAGCATATAACATGTCATTGATTAGTCCTTTGGAAAATTGACACCAATAATGTATAAATCGAACATTAACACTATGCGAAGTCCAACCAGTCGTTCACCAGCATGGCGGAATCAATGACCCAGAGAGTGGTAGGAGCCCACTGGTGTGGTTTACAATGGGATTCAAGGAGATCAGACTCACCTAGACCAAATATCAATGTCACTACGTCAATGTCTAGCATCTAGGAAGAGAATATGTGTCATGGATGGCAAATTCTCCTATGGATTGCCCTTCAAAATTTCCATAGATGAGAAATCACCATCCTTCTCATGTATAAATGTTGTATCATAATGCATTTGCAAAACAAAATTTAGTATCTTAGAAACTTGTCTCTCATTCACTATATATTGGCACAACTAGCCCCTTCAACCTTGAATCTTCCACAAAGCTAGGAGTGCATAGAATTACTTCAGTACATCACGACCATGCTCAAAATTGTAGCAAACTTTGTAATTTCCATGGAAATTTTACAAATTTGAGCCAACATCTCTCTCTTATCATTGCACATAACTTATGGGATATTTTATTGTAACTTGCAAGCACAATTATCCATTTACATTTCTATATGCTATGTATTGTAGTTCTATAGTATAACTACCTATACTCTATAATACATTGTTGAGTTCTTATACTTCACATTAGTTCTCACTCTCTACTTTTGTTGATTTATGCTAAGCATCTTTAGTATTACAACACACGACACTTCCACAATAACTGTGAATGTGCTCAATTTTGCAATTCCTTATGCCCAAGGTGTTCATTTTGAGCTAGTGCCAGATCACATATCCCAAGGGTATCAATTGAATATTTGAAATGGGCTTTGTTTATAACCAACACTTCAAAAATAAACGGTATGTAGACCCAAAGTATTTTTTCTCCAGTTTTGAAATGTAGATAAGCTCCCTAAATTAATTCAAGATCATTATGGTCTAGTTTTACACTAGATCATTTGTCTAAACTATAATGCTTTCAGATGATTTTGGACACCATGGATTAATACATGTTTCTTTGGTTACTGCAACATGTGGACTAATTCTGCGTACCTAGTTCATAATAGTTTCTTTAAGGGCGCTAATTGAAGACTTATGGGTAAATTTATTTTTTGAATTCTTTAATGGTTGTAGAAATGTCATCACCATATTATTTTTCCACATTTTCTATCTAGTTCCAAGAACAAGCTGGAGACCCCTAGGATAACAAACAGATAAAGCAGCTAAACCGAACCTTTCTCTGGGCTCAACAATTCAAGAACACTTTTCTTGGCTAATCGGTGTATGAAAGAGGTGGCTAAATTAGGTTAGTATATGAGACAAAATACCCCTATTATGATCTTGGTCGTAGAAAAACCTCTTAGTAATGCCACTTGTCCCTCTACCGCTAATGTCCCTACTAACCCCTAAGCACAATATCGATCAAAATGCAAACTATAGAAACAATTAGGAAACACAATCAACATATACCCCATAGTCCACTAATTATACAATTAGGCGTTGAACCATAACCGAATTTGCTAATTATCAATACCCATTTAATTAGTTCTATTAATTTGAACTATACACTAATTAATATGTAACGTTAATTATACATATAGTCTTGCCCATATGTTCCATTTTTATTAGTGTGTATGCCATGTAGGATAACACTTGGCATTGATTGGGCACCTGAAACACACTTTATTGAAGTTTATCCAACATAAGAAAAGGTAAATGTGAAAAACTATAATAGCAGAAGTGTCCTCAGACACACAAATTGTATTAATAAGGAAAAGAAAAATTACATGAAATCTGCAATAGCTTACACACAATCACTCAACAACTTTTGCAAGAGGATAGAAACGAGATTTAAATAAGCTTGTTTCCTAAACTAATTTTGTTATGGATCGCTTATTTCATTTACAATTGCCCATTTACATTTAATTTCCTCCAACAACACTCCTAACTATTTTCTTGAATTAATTCCTAAGAAATGACACCTTTCTAGATGTCATATCTCTTATAACAAGTAGCTATTCTAAAATGTCTCGAGTATTTAATTAAATATTAAAGATAATTAAATATTTCTCTCTAAATAATTAAACTATAGTTTATGTATTTTGGATCATCTAACATTCCCCACTTTGATCCCAAAGTACATTACAATAGATACCAAGCTCTTCCCAGAACTTAGTAAATTTGATCCTGCCAAGTGGTTTTATGAAAATATCTTAGATTTGATCTTCTAAGGGATAATATAATGGTTTGATGATGTCCTTTGTGATGAGTGTCTTGATGTAATAATACTTTGTGTCCACATGCTTTGTTTTGTAATGGAAAACTTTGTTTTTTGCAAGTTTTATGGTTGACTGGTTGTCGATGAATAAAGATCTGGCTTCTACTTGAGGAATGCATAAATCCTGTAAAACATTGCACAATCAAACAATCTCACATGTTTCTTCCCTTGTTGATATGTATTCTACTTCTGCTGAAGAATTTTCCAATGTGGCTTGCTTCTTGCAACTCCAAGAGACTGTTGTTGACACCATGTTCATCTAATAACCTGATGTTGATGCCTGATCATCAATACTTCTAGCAAAATCTGCATCTAAATGTCCACCAAGTAGAAATTTATTAGTCTTTTTGTAAAGAACACCAAAATATTTCATTCCTTGGATATATCTAAGAACCCTTTTTGTTGCATTTTAGTGGATTTCCCTTGGTTCATGCATGAATCAAGAGAGAATAATGATTGTATAGGATAAGTCTAGACGAGTGGTTTTCAAATAGATCAAGATGCCAATGAATTAAATGCGGGTAGTATTGTTTACCAATTACCCCCCTTCAACTTTTGAAAGTTTTAAGTTTTGCTCCATGGGGGTGAGAACTGACTTGAAATCTTGCATTCTAAATATTTTGAATAGTTTAGATGCATAGTTTCTTTGACTAATGAAAATACTATTTGGATGTTGGAATACTTCAACTCCCTGATAGTAGTGAAGTAATATCAAATCAGCCTTCTTAAATCCAACCTATAATTCCTTATTTACCTACATAATATGATCAATATTTTTCCGAGTAATGATCAAGTCATCCACATACATAACTAGAATCACCATATTTTTACCCTATTGGAATGCATATAAGGTATCATTCTGCGCTTGAAGCCAACCTTGCGAAGGTACTCATCCATTTTTGTGCACCAATCCCATGGACCTTGTTTCAACTCAAATAAATCCTTGATTAATTTGGAAACTTTTTGTTCATGTCCTTCAATTTCGAAACCTAGAGGTTAAATCATATACACTTCTTCCTACAAGTCTCCATTGATGAAGGCATTTTTGACATACATCTGATGTACTTTCCATCAATTTTGAGTTGATAATGCAAGCACTAATATCATGGTCTTCCATTTTTTTGTAGGCACAAATGCTTCCTCATAGTCAATTCCTTCTTGTTATGCAAAACCCTTGGCAATAAGCCTTGCCTTGTACTTATCAATCTCTCCATTTGGCTTATACTTAATTCAGTAAACCCATTTGCATCGAATGAGTTTCAAATTTTCAAGACAATCAACAAGTTTCCAAGTGTTATTTTCCATCACAACCTTATATTCTTCAACCATTGCCTTTTTTCATTCTACATGTTTTACTACCTCTTTGTATGTGGAGGGCTCAATAAGGTAGTTTGTTAATGGAGAAAAAACTTTCAACAATAATCACATAAGAGAATTTTTGTTGACGTGTTTCAAACCATCTAATGTGGTTCATAGTTAGGACAAGGAAAAAAAAATCATTTCTTTGTGAACTTCTTGTTCCTATTTTTTTTTGTTCATCCAGCCTTACATCCTTCAAAAGTTGAATGGCCCATTTAAGCTGTTGATGTTGACTTGTTTGTGGATTTGAGTAATCACCATCATTATAAAGTGGATTGATATAAACATATGTTCTTTGAACATTTGAAGTTTCAGGAGTTGGAGAATCATTGTCAGATGAATTACTACTAGAAGAGTCAGTTGGACTACCATGAGATCCAAATGATCCAGATGGAGTAAGTGAACTAGATGAACCATTTTATGAAGAAGATCATTCAATCTCATACTAATGTTATGTACTTGGTTGATTTTTCATTCTTGTTTTCTTTTATCACCCTTAGTTTCCAAATTCTATAGAATACCTTCTTTCTTTGTGGCATTCTTACTTTTTGTTTCATGAAATATAGCATCCCTAATAACAATAAACATTCCATTGGACAGAAGATGGTATCCCTTCTTTTCATCAAAATATCCAATCAATGTACACTACAAACTTCATGAATCAAGTTCAATTTTCTTTTTTTTTTGGACTTAGGCATAACATACTGAACCAAAAACTCTAAGATGTTTGACTCGAGGTTTGAAAACAAACCATGCATCATAAGTAATTCCATCTAAAGAAGTAGTGGAAGACATGTTTCTTAAGTGTATTTCTTTTGCCTAGTATGAAGGACATAAATTTTTGAAAGTTACCATGGATCTCGCCATCCCTAACAAGGTGCGATTCATTCTCTATGATACTCCATTTTACTATGGAGTGTAGACTTTTGTAAGATTTATTTTAATACCATTGTTTACAATAGGTTTTGAATTTGTTGAAAGTGAATTCCCCTCCATTATTTGTCCTAAGAGAGCTAATTTTCTCTTTAACTTCATTCTCAACCAATTGGCGAAATGTCTTGAACTTTTCAAAGTTTTCTGACTTTTGTTTCAAAAAATTTCCCTCGTCATTCTACTAAAATCACCAATGAAGAGTAAAATATTATTACAACCCCTTAAAGAATCCTATAGAGGTCCACAAAGGTCACTATGAACCAATTGCAAATGCATGTTTTCACGCGATGGACTTATTGGAAAAGTCTCTAGACTTTGTTTCCCATAAATAAAAGCTTCACAACTCACATTTTCTTTCTTAAAAGTTGGAAGTCCTTTAACCATTCCTTGCTTTTGATGTTGAGAGAGATTTTCAAAGTTTAAATTCCCATATCTAAGATGACACAGCCTTATAGGTGAAATACCTATACTTGTTTCTCCTGCAAAACCAAACTTCTATGGAATGATTTTTCCTTTTATTCTTATAATTTTTCCATCTTCATATCCTATCATGATTGTCTTCATATTTTGTTTGATGGAATTGATTTTTACCAAGCCATCCTCCATGACAACTTGATGTCCTGCTTGTTAAATCATGACTAATGACAAGAAATTCTTCTTGAATGTTGGTACATACCAAACATTTAAAATTAGTTTTCCTCCAATACCAGGAAGAGAGACTTTTACTACACCTTTTCCACAAGGAGTGTGTCTTGTATCATCCACTAGAAATATTAAATTGAGTTAACACTATTGAAAAGTCCAAAATAAGTCATGTCTAAAAGTCATATGTTGTGTTGCCCCTAGACTTGTAAGGTTGTTGACTCTAAACTTTGAAGTTTAGTGGATACATATTCTAAGCTATCATCTTCTTCATCATTAGCAAATTGTGCCAAATGTTGTTAACACTTCATAATTTTTTCAATAGAAGTTCAACAATATTTAGCATAATGACCAACTTTGTTGCATATTTTACAAATAACTTGATTGAAATATTTTCCTCTACCTTGAATTTGTCCTTTGCCTCTACTTTTTCCTTTGCCCTTATTTTGTCATATGTCTAGACTTTGTTCCTCTACCTTGACTGTTGCATCTGTTGAAGTTCTTTCCTCTAGATTAACTTTGACCAAAACCTTATTCTTTGTATGGTCCCTGGGTTTCATTGTTGCACCCTCTATTATACATTTGACTTCCTCTACCTCTAGAAATTTTAGTAGAATATTTACTAGTGCTAGCTTATGTAAAAAATACATCTTCTCCAACAAGTTTCTTCTTTCCAAAAGTTTTGTTATGTTGAGATAGAATTTCACTTAATTCATCAAATTTTAACTTCTCTAGCTTTCAGTCACTTGTAAATTTTCCAAGAAATTTTTATATAACTAGAAATCAAAATAGTAGTCATGAAGCTATCATCCACTAGTTAAAATATAGCCTTTATTATTTCTTGCTTGATGTTCTTAAGTTTGGAAATGTACTCAAGTACATCTCCATGGTCTGACAGTTTCTGTTGAAACAACTTCGATTGAATATCAACTTTCTTTTATTATATTTGTTTATCAAATAAATTTTTAAATGTTTTCTATGTAGACCATGCATTAGAAGCATTTTCTATATGAACATACATTTCATCATTAACTAAAGATTTAATTAATGCTAATGCTTTTGCATTTTTGATCTCTCATTTTGCTAATGAGTCTGCATCTGTAGGTTTGTTTGGTTTAATATCACCATCACATACATCATTCCAATGTTCATTATATATAAAAGTGATTTCTATGTGCCTTTTCCATGTCTCATAATTCTTTGATCCTTCGAGTTTATCATACTCGAAAAATAAATTTATCAATTTGGACATGGAAAATGTAAGTGTATGCACCAAGATAGATCATACACCCAAAAAACAAAAATGAGACAAAACACCACACAATGTGCCACAAAAAATGATCTTTTGGGGCTTGACCTTGACCCTCATATAGTCGTTTGAGGAGAAACGTGATTAAACTTTGTACTTTGCTCTAGTCAACTTCTCTAAAATTTTACAATGAAACTTTCAAAATTTGACTTTTTACAATGTTCTTGCAATTTTAACTTCTTTGAATATAGTGCCCCCTAGAGTAAAACATTACTTGGAACTATAACAATGGCCTTCCCTTAAAAAAATCCACTTATCACTCCAAAAACAGTGTATTACAAATCACTTATCACTCCAAAATTACAAAAAATTACACCTTATCATTCCAAAAATTCAAATTTCAAAATTACCCCATTATAATTACAAATAAAAAACACACCTTATCTCTCCATGAATATTAGAAATTTCAAAACAAATTTTACACCTTATCTCTCTACTAAAAGTACAAATTTCAAAAGAAAAGCACACCTTCTCTCTCCATTAATAAACTCTACTTTTTAATCCCTTTCTTAAACTTCCCTTAGAAAAAAAATATGAAGTCACTTTAAAAAAGTGAATTGTCATGAAAAAAGGTTAAAGAATACCTTTAAAACAATATTGGAGAGATCATTTAGACATGACAATTATAGCTGTCAACCCATCTGATGAACCCCAATATTGCAGCAAGGATGTTGCAACTCCCAAAGCTACCAACTTTACTTTATCAACCCAAGGTTTTGTACAAACTTGGAGGCGATAGTGCTATATACACAACAGATGCATCATTCCACTCATGTCACTATCAACTAGGTCACTTGACCATTAGTGTTCCAGACCATTCCTCTATTGAACTAAAAGGAGTCTGACTACTGAAAGCAGAATGTAAAGGCTAGTTCTAGTGCAAAGAAGGTAAATGCTTGTGAATTCAGGAAATGAAAGTTGCCAACTTGTAAATTTATGAAATAACACAAATCAATTGTGGAAAGGAAACTATGATAATCTTGCACTTGATCACCTAGATATCAGGGTTGCTTGAGAATAGAATATTACTCTACCATTTCATAAATAAAAAATGCATGCATTAACTATCTCATTCACACTTGCAGACTAGATAAATTTCTAATTGCTAGATTTAGAAATAAAAGGGCTAATCCTATTTGATCTTGCAGGAGGGAAATGAGTGAAAAAACTAGTATATGTGGCACTTCTATTCCCAGATTCCAAGCTGAGGGGCTAAACTACTCCTAAAGTAGGCTAGGCTATCATTGCAGGCCAAAATAGGGTCAAAACATGCTGCTACAGGTTTGCTACATGATACTGCTACAAGATGTCCTGGACTGCTACAAGATACCCTGAACAACTGAAATAAGTTGGTTGAGATGTTCGGGAGTGAAATAACAGTGAGATGAAGTGTTGGAAGGTTGTATGACAATGTGAAAGGTGTGGGGAAGCTTAACACGACCTATGGCCAAACCCAATAATTGAAGAAGGTAGGATTTGACTAAGACAACTTGATCACAGTGGTTGAAAGGCAAAGGTTCAGAATATGGGTTGGCATGCATTAACAAAAGGTGTAGAAGACCTAGATGGAATTGGTTGGAGGAGCCCCTTCCTGTAGATCAACAACCCTGCAATTACACCTATTCCTCGTTTCATTTGAAAATCATTACATGTCAATGTGGAAAAGATGAATTGAATTTGGAAAATTTGATCTAATTATTGCTAAGAATTGGATCTATGAAAGGAAATACCTTCTAAGCTACAACAATCTTAAGAAGATCAAGAATAACAACTATAGATATTTCCAACAAATCATAAACAACTATCTAATCTAATGCTACAACTTGATTTATGCAATTGACAAGAAATCAAACTTCGTTTTTTCATTGTGAGAGTGGGGTCCTCTAATTATGATCCCATGAGGGAGATGAGATAGGGGTCACTGTCATAAGATTTTTGATGTATTTTACTCTATTGCACTACAACAACTAATTTATACTTTAAGCTAATGGAAGCATGAATAAACCAATGACTTAATCAATCTTTTAAGTTAAAAAAAAAAGACATGAATAAACTACAACAACTAATCAACATTCTAGCCAAATAATATAGATACAAGAAAGGAACTTCTGATGCTAGGGTTTGGCCCTAACCCAAGAGCTTTATCCCTCTGAGTCAACTCAGTGTTGAATCAAAACACAATTTCTCATTATTGTTCAAAAAGTGTCAAATACATCATAACATGACAGTCAAAATGTGTTGCAGCTAAAATACCATCTATGGATATCAAAACTTTGAATCCTAATGAGTCCCCTAGCTTTCTTATTTATACAAAAATGGAGCTACCAACAGATCCCTAGAAAATAGGGATACTTGAATCCTTAACTCAAGTATAGGGGGGTCTAACTCTTCCTTCACTTGCACTATCTCAGCTACCAATGAACTTGGCATGCTTGGCTTCTAGTGAACCCGAGATGATGAGATCGAGTGGGAGACCTTCAACCGATTGGAGGAGTTAAGGAGGGAGAACACCTCCTAGAATCTCCCTTTCTGTCTACTCTGAGTTCCTGCACCCAAATCAACTCAAAATTTATCCAATTCCTTTATTTAACACACGTTAGGACACATGACATAGAAATGCATCTTTACTCCTCACATTAAGCATAATATAACAAAATATGTAGATAAATGTGAGACAAGACAATTTAAGAAGTTGGAGAATGGCATTGTGACCCATATAGTTTACCTATTGATGAGCCTCATCATCACCCCCCTACTGAAATTATTGCTCATCCTCTAAGAAGCCTAGTAATCTATATCCATGTCCTTCATGGCCCTGATGGCCTCTCTGATATCCCAAACTTCTATAGGTGGTGTCCCTTCCTGAGGGTAGAAGCCTCCATTTTTATCTATCTCTTCCCATAGTTTCCTTTCCTCTTCTTCCTTCATTCCTTCCTGTAGACCCAACAACAAAGGTGGACTGAAATTTAGTCCAATCCAATTGATCTTCATTCTCTTGATGGCCCTCTTGTACAAAGGTGTTCCAACCAATGCATTTTTCAATATCTTAGGAGTGTGATATTCTCTAATCTGGAGACTGTGTGGTAGGGTACTCCACCTTCTCTGACATGTTGCTTGGGTCTTTGTCTCCAACATCTTGAGAGTGTCCTCAAAGTGACATATCGCTTGTTCTTAAGTGGCAAGGTATCTAGGTGTAAGCTTATCATCATTGGAAATGATGTTTTGATTGTTGATTACAGCCATGGAACTTATCTTCTCTCCCCTGATGTACATGGGTTCCTTTTCTTCCTTTGCCAACACTCTTTTCACCACCTCAACCTTGGCTTCCTCGTGCCTTATCCATGATGTAAGGGCCATCAACTTCAAGTCTCCCATTTTTGCATTGGGGTCCCAAACATTCATGTCAGTTAAGGTGAGGTTGTGTAGGTATAACTCATCCAATTTGGCATTGTCTCCCATGCCACTTTTGTCACACAACTTAATGAATTGTGTATAGTCCTAGAATGGCATGGACCCATGTTCTATGAATGTCTTAATCTGGAACTAAATTCATTGGTATTTTAGGAAAAGTGAATAGGATTTGGATGGTAGTCTGCATTGAAGATCTTCCATGGAGAGGCTTACTATTGTGGCCAATATAGTCTCCTTCTCTTCTAATTTCTTCCTCAACCATTTGTTTTCTGCCTATAACCTAGTTCTTATGGTGTATTCTTTATCCCTCAACTCACTCAATCCCTTACCCATTTCTATGATTTTTTCTTCCATAAGGCCCACATCTTCCACTTTCTTAGCTTTTGGAATCTGCATCCACCTATGTTTCCTTCCTCTCTCTGATTTAAGCTCAACGAAGAGAGGGACTACAATTTTTTGTGGGATCACTCTTCCTCCTTCAATGAACTTTTAATAGGAACTCAAATTGGGCTATGGAATAGGCTCCTAAAGTTCTAGAAAATATTTCTCAAATGTCTTGGAGAATTTTCCCCCTCCTATACCTATTGTGTTGCTTATGTGCCTTCTTTCTACCCCTTTTATCCTCTAGTATAATTTTCTACCTTTCCTGTAGCATTGCTTTTGTTTCTTGTAGCAATGTTTGTGTTCCTATAGAAAGCCTTTTCCTTTCTGTTGGAGTGTGACAAATGCCTTAGGCTTCCCAGAGGAGGTTTCCCTAGTGACATGCTTCCTTACATATATTATGGGAGTCTTTGATATGGCTCCAAGAGGTGTGGCTTCCTCAACCTTCCTTTCAATATGTTCTAGCTACTCTCTCTTGTTGGGTGATTCTTCTATCAGAATAGGGGTCCTTGTGGGTGTTTGAGGCTTCCCTTTTCTAATCATAATGATTTTCCTTGTTTTGAAATACAGGGATGTTTGCCTCTACCTTTTCTTCTTGGATTTGATATGTGTTCTCACGGAAGCCAGGGTAGCATCTGCCTCCTTTTTAGTGGGTTCAGGAGACAACCTTTCTTCTCTTGAGACATCTCCCCTTCTTCTTTCATTTTTTCTTCCTCCATCTCTTCCTCTTTCTATGGTTATTCCTCTGTTTTATTTGCCTCTTCCTTTCCTTCATCTTCTACTTCTGATCCTTCCCCTTCTTCTCCTTCCTCTTCTTTAGCTCTTGAGGCTGGGTTCTTCCCAAGTGAAAGGACTTGGAATTCAAGGAAGGATTCTCTATCCATATCTCTAAATGTGGAATAGAGGAAAGAAACTCTTGACTTACTCAAAGAATACTCCACTATTAGCTTGATGAGACCATGGTGTGCTAACTATTGTTGCTTTCCCTCTTTCACCTTCTAGCTCATTTCTATGATAAACTATAGGAGAAAATAAGGCACGCTCAATCTTTGGGTTATGGGAAATCTGGCTTGAAATCTTAGTTCATGGAGCAATCTGAACTGGTAGCCATAGACTACACTCAATCTTCCTTCATAAGAGATGAGCTTAAGGATGTGATAGGCTACCTCATCCCAGGGATAGGGAAGGATCTCTCTTTTGAATCCATTTTTGTCTTCAATTGGTTTCACATCATTGGTGAAGAAATTATTCTTAGTAAGGGAACTGCTAGACTTGTCTTCTTTTCTCCACTAAACCCATAGGGGATGGGTTTTCACCCTGCTAATTAGCTCAAGAGTGATGGTAATGGATAACCCCTCACTACAGTGGTATCACTTTCTCTTGCTTGAGGGTTTAGGGCCATGGAGAACTCATAAGTGATCTCATAATCATATCCTTTTAGTATCTCAAAGAAACCTAACCAATGATACCTCCTGAAGATGTCTACTATAGGGGGATGAAGGTGAATTCTCCTTGTATATGTAGGCTCCCTCCTATTGAATTCCCCCTCCCATATTCTTCTATGTTTTTAACTAGGTTTAGGATGTTCTTTCTAGGAAAACCTTTGTATGATTTCAAAGCACCTGAGAGGTGGAACTCTTGTTTATGACTCTAACTACTAATACTCTTTATACCCACAAAACTCTTTACTTTTATATCCCTGAAAATATTTTTAATTCACAGGATGAATCTAATTCCTAAGGGAGTTTAGACTGAACCAGTATGCAAACCATGGACAAAGAGAGAGACCACTTACGTCTTACTATAATTCTTGGTATATTGACATTTGAGGACCAAATCGACCCTAGGCCGCATTCTTGCACCCTTGCAGGCTTCCTGTAGCAATTCATGTGCCTCATGTAGCCTCGAACACTTCCTATAGTTGTTTCCTGTAGCTACCTCATGTATGATTGATAGAGTAGGGTTTGACTCTCTCTATAGCTTCCCAAGGCTTTGCCTACCTTCTTAATTTCAAAATTAGCGAAAAATGCAATAAATTTTGGGTTTTATGCTATTTGTGATCAGGGATCAAAGCATTGTGTTCGTTGTCGATAGTACGAGTTTTCCTCATTTGGACCATTGGCCCACCTTGGGTGATCATTCTCCTATTCCTCGTAATCCTCGTAATCATCATCCACTCCCTCTTAACTGATTTTGACCTCCTCTTAACTGAATTTGATTGATGTGACACTTTCACATGGAATGTTGACTGATCGATTACTTTTTGTTCACGAGCTGAGGGTGGCCAAGTCAACTGGCCACCTCCAGCTTATAATAAAAAAAACATTTCCTTGAAATGTACACATTTTTCATTATTTCATATCTAAGGAGGATCTTATAAGTTATCATACTTCTGCCTACCTGGTGCTTGATCAATGCATGCTGGAGTGTTAGACTTCTGTGATGCTACTCGGGGAAGTACTTCCTTGTCTTTTTCCTACGTACATTCTTTTTTCTCTTGTATAGTTGATTGTTTGTTGTTGCTCATGTGTGCAGGTGCTTGACTAATATATCAGGTGTTGTTGTTGTTATTTTGGAGTCCTTCTTGGAAAATCAAGGTGCCCATGGATGATGTTATCATCTCCTCACTCCTAATGGGAAGAAAAACTGGGTTTCAGGTTTATGGTATAGTGCCACAGGCTTCTACAGGGGATCTTGTAGTAGCCCCTTTTTCTTCCTTTTCAAGAATCGTTTTTACAGTGGAGTTCTAGGAAGTAGTGTAGCAGTTGGAGGATGATGGGTGAGGATGAGGAGGGTGGAAATGGAGGACAAGTCCTATGTGTTTTTTTATTTTTGAAAATTTTCTCTCTTGATTGAATGAGACAGAGCTTAGGGTTGGTATGGGAGATGGTGATTTTTTTAATCCGGGACGCATGGATGATGGGTGAGTGGTTGGATCAAGTGAAGAGGCCCTAACCAACCTAGGATATGCCATGCATGATGCTTTTCTATCAGATTCCTTCCCCTGTAGAATTCTAGGACATCCTCTAGTGCTACATGATCTTCTTGTAGCAGTTACAGGACATCCTGTAACAAATGAGAGAGTGCCTAAAAATAGGTCTTTGAGTCCTGAGGATGGATGTGAGTGGTAGGGACCTAGTAGACATGAATGGTATGGAGTGGATGAATGTAGAAACGTAATGAAATTTAAGCATGATGCCCCTGTAGCTCTACATTTTCCACTATCTTCAAAACCTTCAAAATCACAAAATTTATTAATGGAGAGGTTGTAGTCCCCTATCATGGTATTCGCTTTTTAATTTTTCTTTTTTTTCTTATTCTCTTTTTTGAGGGACACATAGGTTCCCTCAAAAGAGGTTTTCAACCTTCGTGTCTGCCTTGGGTGCCTCAAGGGAGGTTTTCACCCAGGGATCTTTTTTTTTTCCTTTTTTTCACTCTTGGGTTGCCTCAAGGAGGTTTTCATATAGGCCTCTCATTGTTTTTTTATTTTTTTTTTTTTTTCCTTTTTTCACATATAAAAATAGTATTTAGGAATGTTGTTACTTGGAAGTTAGGACACTTCCAATCACATTCACCTCTATGATAATGGTGATGATGAACTCTTCCTTGGACGAAGGTTTTCTGTAAGCCTTCAATCTGTATCCATTAACAAGAAAGGTGATACCTTCCTCATCAATGGTCCTGATTTGAACAACTCCATTGTCATGGCACTTCTCTATCAGGTATGGGTCCAACCACCTTGTCATCAATTTTCCTTTGAATTCTTTGAACATGGAGTCATATGTCATAGCCTAATCTTCTTCTTGAAAAACCTTGTCCTTGATGTTCTTGTCATGCCAAACCTTACTTTTTACTTGGATAACTTAAGTGTGTAGGAGGGCATGCATTATGAATTCATCCAAACCATTTAGCTGGAGCAGCTTCTCCTGATGTGCCTTTGTAACATCCAAATCCATTTTTGCTTCCATCCTCAAGGTATTGTATCCAAACTCAATGGAGAGAAGAGCCTTATTTCCATAGGCCAAGTCATAAGGAGTAAAACCAATAGTTACCTTCTAAGTTGTATTATAGGATCAAGTGGCCTCCACTAATCTATCTACCTAATCCTTTTTTTCTGCTACTCACAACCTTGGTGAGGATGCCTTCTAATGCTCTGTTGGTGACCTCTACTTGTCCATTGGCCTGAGGATGATAGGCAGTATGTTTTCATTATTTTATCCCATGTTTCCTTAACAAATTTTTGATCATATGTAATGTGAATTGAGCTCCTTGACCAGTGACTATCTCTTTGGGGTACCCAAATTTGTAAAACGCATTTTCCCTCAAGAACTCGGCCACTTTCTCCTTTGTTACTACCTTTCTAGCCTTTGTCTTAGCCCACTTTGTCAAATAATCAGTGCATGAAATTGTATAGTTTTTCTGCCCTAATGGTGGATCAATTGGCCCAATGAAATCCATTCCCCACTTGTCAAATGGCTCTAAATCCACTTAAGGTATCTTCTAGCTTCTTGGTGAAGAGTAGGCCAATAGTAGTCAACTTGTAGAACCTTGAAAGTTGTCCACTTGGCAGCAAAGTGACCTCCACAAGGCGCATCATGGTTGGCTAAGAGGATGTCAAAGGATTCCTCTTCCCTAACACATCTCCTAAAAATTTGATATGGTCCCAATTTGAAGAGATTTCCCCCAATTCAAGTGAAAGGGGCACTCTTCCTCACAATTCTGCTCTTCTCCTTGGGTGACAAATTTGGAGGGAATTTTGTTGTAACTAGGTATTTGGCTATGTCAGAAAACCATGGAGAGAGAACTGAAATAGAAAATAGGTGTTCATTTGGAAATTAGTCATCAACCATCCCTTCTTCATCTACAATCAAAGCAAGTCTAGACAAAATGTTTGCAACTACATTTTATATACCTAGCTTATCAATGATAGTTAAATTAAATTGTTTTAATTGAAGCAACCATCAAATAATTCTAGAATTCACATAAGGCTTGTTCATTAAGTACTTGATAGCAGCATATTTAGTATGCACAAAGGTTTGATAACCAATGATGTATTGTCTGCACTTGTTCAAGGAATGGACAACAGCTAGAATTTCCTTCTCAATCACACTGTAATTTAATTCAACCTTAGACAAATTTTTTGCTAATGAAATAAATGGCATAAGGAAACTTGTCATCTATCTATCCTAGAGCTTCTCCTAAAACTTTTTCAGATGCATCATAGTGGATGTGGAAAGGAAGAGCCTAATTTGGGCCTCTAAGTATGGGTGCAATAGTCAATTTGTCCTTCTAAATTTTTAGAGCCTCTTGGTAACTATCTGACCAACAAAATTCAATTTCCTTGGCTAGAAATCCAAATAATGGTGAGGCTACCTTTTTGAATTATTTGATAAACATCCTGTAATATCCATCTAATCCTAAGAAACTCCTAACATCCCTCTGATTTTGAGGAGTAGGGACCCTTTTATGATGGAAATTTTATTTGGATCCACTTGTATTCCCTCCTGAGATATTTAATTCCCTAGGATAGTCCTTGCATTCATCAAGAATTCACACTTCTCAGGACTAAGTGAGAGGTTAATTTCAATGCACTTCCTTAGGACCTTGCCCAAGTTGGAGAGAGACTCTAAGAAGTCACACCCATAAGGAGTGAAATCATCCATGTACATCTTTATAAATTCATGAACAAGCTCAGTAAAGATGCACAAAATTTCCCTTTGAAAATTGGCAGGGGCATTACATAATCCGAAATGAAGGGCTCTTTAAGAAAAGGTACCCAAAGGGTAGGTGAATGTAGTTTTATCTTGGTCCTTTGGGGTTTTTTGGATCTGAATATAACCACTGAATCCATCAAAAAAAGAGAAGAATTTCTTCCCTGCAAGACCATCCAAGAATTTATCAATGAAAGGTAAAGGGAAATGGTACTTTTTAGTGCCTTTGTTCATCTCTCTGTAATCTACACAAATCCTCCACTTTCCATTCTTCTTTGGGACCAACACTAGAGAGGACACCCACTCGCTATCATATATGGGGTAAATGAACCCTACAGCCAACAATTTCTGCAATTCTTCCTTCACTATGTCTTTGAGGGTTGGGTTCATTCTCCTCTGAGGTTGGAGCACTGGTTTTCATCCTTCCTTGATGTAGAGGTGGTGAGTACACACTGAAGGATGCACTCACTTCATTTCTTTATTTCTCCAAGAAAAGGCATCTAAGTGTTCTCTTAGCATGTTACACAACTTCTCTTCTTGGTTGACCGAGAGAGGGGTTGATAGTCAAATTCTTATATGGGCCAAATTATACCATTTTGGCATGTGCATGACTTGGGTCCACTAGGCATAACTCAGTCCAAGGATTTCCCTCAGATTCCTTCATAAGCTTATCAAGGGGTATGTTGTTGGGGGGCTGGTTATGGAGGATTTGGTCAATGAGGTCATCTTCATCAGGTTTCCCCCCTCCTATGACAACATCTAGGGTACAGATTGGATGGGATGTAGTATGATACATTTCATATTCCTCCTCCTCTTCCAACTATAGTGGAAATTTATGCTCGAGGGATGGTTGAGTAGGAGGGTACAATACCAATTGTTTGGAAAATGCCCATTCTTAATGGCCATGTTCCTAGGTCTACAACTTATGTAAGAATTAGTAGTGGCTAGCCATCATCTTCCAAGGATGAGAGGGTAGCCATTGAATTTGGTCTTGGGCCAAAGAAATACGAATTCAACAAGATACTCCCAGGAATCAATAGAGACCATTACATCCTCAACAACTCCCTCGAGAGCCGTTGTGGACATGTCAGCAAGTTTCAACATTGTTGTGGTATTTCTCAAATAACCTTGGAGTTTTAGTTTGAGCATGGTTTCTTTTTTCATCACATTGATGGCATCCCCAAGATAAATCAAGGTGTGAGGGACAATGATGCCATCAAATTGTACATCTATCACATGACTTCCAAGATCTAAATACTTTTGGAAAATCACTCTCCCCAACATTAGGTTAGACAATTGACCAATGACGTTGATGGTAGAGATGTATTCCTTTATCCTCCTAGGATATTTGAAGAATTTATCTTTTATAAGCTTATTGTAGATGGGAATATCCTTGATAGCTTGGAGGAGTGACATTCTCACACACAAGTTTTTCACTTCTCCCCTAATTTCAGTCTCTTCTGGGGTGTTCTAGTTAGGATGGATTAATCTTTCAGGAAAAAGAGATGGATTTGCTTTAGGAACACTCTCTTTCTTTTTCTCTTCATGATCCTCAGGTGGAGATGGAGGTTGGTTATTTTGTAGCACTCTTCCATACCTAATGTTAATCTCTTGAATCTCCACATCATAGGGAGGGTAAGATGTCTCTCCACTATAGACTTGTTGTGCCTGCTTGTTGTTTAGGTTCAAATTTTCTTAAGCAGGCATCTGAGATTTCTTTGGTGGAACAAGATGAATGATTTGTGGTTGAGGTGGAGGTGGAAGCAATAAATTAGGAGGTTGGTTGAATGGAGGCCTCCAACCCTATGATGGGGTATTCCACTGAGGATGTGGAGAAGCATATGGATGAAGTGGTTGATTGGTAGGTTGGGGAGGATACTAAGGTACATATGACCAAGGATAAGGTGTGGACCATGAAGGGTGAGTAGGATAACACCAAGGGGGAAGTGATGCATTCTAATTGGGATGGTAATAGGAATAGGATGCACCCTGCATGCCCTACTGGTATGGCCTATGCCCTTGAGGCCATAATAGAGTTGGTGAACCCCACCTTCAACCCCTTGGTACACATCTTAAAATCCATGAAAACAAGGACACTTATCTATGGAATGGTTCTCCTCACAACACAAGTAGACCTCTAAAATATTTCATGGGCATTCATTTTTGGGGTGCACTTAGGTAAAAATATAGCTAAGGCTCTCTCTACTTCCTCTTGTTTCCTATTGATATGTGTGGTGTCCATTTGTAGAGAAAAGGTGTGCATAATTTCACTCTTAAAGTCCTCCAACATGTTTCCAATTTCACTCTTGATATATGTGGTGGAGGAAGAGGAATTGGCCAAAGCTTGACTAGCCCTACCATTCTTTCTAGTAGCCCTAGAATGGTTTTTGAATACAATCTTTATATCATTATAGGGTAGATGATAAATGTCCCCTCCAGACATCATGTTTATGTTTTCGAGTATGTCCTCCCTGATTCCTCTAAGAAGAACTAACTTGAGTGATTCAGGATCAAGCGTGCATCTAACCCTTTTCTAACTTATTTCGAACCTTTCCTCATAATCTTCCAATGATTCATTAGGTACTAGGGTCATTCTAAAGATTTCCTTTTTGGTGTCCTTGGACCTACAATAGTCCATGTACTTGTTGTTAAAGGATTGTTGCATTTGAGCCCAAATAGTGATGTTATCCCCAAGTAGACCCATGAACCAACACAATACTTCATCCTTAAGGGTGGATGGGAAAAATTTCAACTTCTGGTCATTAGAGGTATAATCATAAGTTCTATAGATGACAACAAGCTCAAATAAGAAGGTATCAAGGTCCTCTGAGGTTAAGTCATGAAATGAGGAAGGGAAAAGGGGCTTCTATTTTTCATCCTAGTATCTCCTTTAGTCTCTCTAATGGGAAAATCACCCTCATTTCTATTTTCATCCATGGTGTAAGTGCATGGAATGGTATCTTCTTCTTATTCCCTTATAGGCTCTTCAAATATCTCAAATTCATCACCTAAGAGGTCCTCTAACTCCCCTATATGAAAAGAGGCAAGCTGACAGTCGCCGAAGAAGAGGGAAGGTTGATTGTTTGATGGTGTGGGGGTATTTGGAAATAATTTCCCTAAAGTGAGTATGAGGCATGAAAGAAACATATTTTTTTATGAGTTTCTTCAAAACCAAATGCAAGACAAAAAGGAAAGCAAGAGTAACATCTATATAGTAAATGAAAAATAGAAAGAAAAAGCAGAAATTACATCTATCTAAACACCTCCCCAGCAATGACGCCAAAAAGTGATGAACCCCATTATTGCAGCAAGGATGTTGCAACTCCAAGAGCTACCAACTTTACTTTATCAACCTAGATTTTTATACAAACTTATAGGTGACAATGCTACATACATAGGATATGCATCATTCTACTCAAATCATTCTCAATTGGGTCACTTCACCATTAGGGTTCCAAACGATTCCTCTATTTAACTAAAATGAGTCTGACTACGGAAATTAGAAAATAAAGTCTAGTTCTAGTTCAAAGAAGGTAAATTCATGTCAATTCAGAAAATGAAAGCTACCAACTTGTAAATGTTATGAAATGACACAAATCATCTAGCTTTGAAATGACATAAATCACTTACAGAAAGGAAACTATGTTAATCTTTCACTTCATCACCTAGCTATCAGGGTTGCTTGAAAATATAAGATTACTCTACCATGTCATAATTAAAACATGCATGCATTAACTATCTCATTCACACTTGCAAAATAGATAAAGTTATAATTGATAGATTTAGAAATAAAAGGGCTACTTCTATCTAATATTGTAGGAGGGAAAGGAGTGAAAAGACTGGTCTAAGTGGCACTTATGGTCATGGATTCCAAGCTGAGGGATTAAAATACTCCTAAAATAGGATAGGCTATCATTTCAAGTCAAAATGGGGTCAAAACAAGATGCTACAGGTTTACTATAGGATGTTGCTTCAAGATGACCTAAAATGCTACGGGATACTCTGAACAAATACAAGAAGTTGGCTGAGAGGTTCTGGAGTGAAAGAATGGTGAGATGAAGTTTAAAAAGGCTGTATGATAGTGTGAAAGGAGCGGGGAAGGTGAACAACACCTATGGGAAAACCCAACATTCGAAGAAGGTCGGATTCAACTAAGACAACTTGCTCATGGAGGCTGAAAGACAAAGGTTCAAAATATGGTTTGGCATTCATCAAGATAAGGTGTAGAATACCTAGATGGAATTGGTTGGAGAGGTCCCTTCATGTAGATCAAAAACCTTAAAATTACACCTGCTCCTCTTTTCATTTGTAAATCATTACATGTCAATGTGGAAAAGATGAATTGAATTTGGAAAATATGATCTAACTATTACTAAGAACTGGATCTATGAAAGGAAATACCTTCTAAGCTACAACAATGTTAAGAAGCAGAATAACAACTATAAATCTTTTCAATAAATCATAAACAACTATTTAATGTAATGCTACAACTTAATTTACACAATTAACAAGAAATCAAACTTTATTTTTGGGTTGTGAGAGTGGGGTCCTCTAATCATGATCCCATAAGGGCAATGAGATAGGGGTCACTGTCACAAGATTTTTGAAGTATTTTACTCTATTGCACTAAAATAACTAATTTATCCTTTAAGATAATGGAAGCATGAATAAACCAATAACTTAATGAATCTTTTAAGCTAAAAAAGACATGAATAAACTGCAACAAGTAATCAACATTCTAGCTGAAGAATATATATACAAGAGAGGAACTTCTACTGCTAAGGTTGGACCCTAACCCAAGACCTTCAACCCTCTAAGTCAACTCAATGTTGGATCAAAACCAAATTTCTCATCATTATTCAAAAAGTGTCAAATACATCATAACATGGCAGCCAAAATGTGTTGTAGCTAAAATGCCCTCTTTGGCTATCAAAACATCAAATCCTAGTGAGTCCCCTAGCTTGATTATTTTTAAAAAATGGAATTAACATTAGATCCCTAGAAAATAGGGATAATTGGATCCCTAACTCGAGTATAGGTGGGTATAACTCTTCCTTCACTTGCATTGGCTCAACTGCCAATGAACTCAACATGCTTAGCTGCTAGTGAACCCGAGCTGATGAGACAGAGGGGGAGGTACGCAACTGATTGGAGGAGTTAAGGAGGGAGACCACCTCCTAGAATATCTCTTGCTTTTCTACTCTGAGTTCTTGCATCCAAATCAACTCAAACTTGCTCCAATTCTTTCATTTAACACACATTAGGACACATGACATAGTAACACATCTTTACTCCTCACATTAAGCATAATATACCAAAATATGTGGATAAATGTGAGAAAATACAATTTAATAAGTTGGAGAATGGCATTGTGACCCATATAGTTTACCTATTAATGAGCCTTATCACCATCCATTAATCAATGTAAGTCTTTTCCATGTGCAGTCCTCTACGTAGATGACTTCCACATTGGCTACACGTTGGTTTATGCATGTAGGTTGCTTCTTCAGGCTTCATACAAGTCTTTATGTAGGGACCTTCCACACAGGTCTTCAAACATGGTTACTTCGTCCATGCTAAACATTGGACTCCTTGAAACAATGCAGGAACCTCTTTAGCTACGTTGGCTCCTTTCACTTACTCTTCCATGAGTTGCTTCACATAGTTTGTAGGTCACTCCTACAAAGACAATGCTTGCTCATCACATTTTTCGCTTGTTTGACTTGATTCTTCCATTTTCTCGTGTGAGTTTTGTGTCCATCCATATATTAGTGTTCCAATCTCCTTATACTCTTAGCTTTTTTCTGCATCAATAATGGCTACTACGAAAGGCATCAAATAGATTTATATTTCCCTTGGATTTGGGAATCTCTTTTGGAGAGATTCGTAAGGGAAATCAAATTTACAAAGAGTATTTATAGAACATATATAAAATATATATATCCATGCCAAAGGAAGGGTGGGTTCTCTTAATTTAACAAATATTAAAAATAAATTATACTTCAATCTCACATAAAAATAAAAAATAAAAAATAAAATAAAAAAAGCAAAAATCAAATTTATTTTCCTTGAAAAAAGGCTGAAATTTTGCATACCAATCATGTGTTGATCAACTTTATGGAGTTTTTCAAAACTTTGTAGAGTTGAAATCTCGTCTTCATGCCGTCTACATGAAGGTGCTCGGATACCATAATAATAGCATAATTTTCCTCAAACACACAAATTATATTAATAAGGAAAAGAAAAATTACATGAAATTTGCAAGAACTTATGCATAATCATTCAACAACTTATGCAAGAGGAGAGAAACTAGCTTTAAATAAGATTTTGTCCTCAAATAATTTTGTTATGGATCATTTATTTCCTTTACAAGTGTCCATTTACATTTAATGTACTCCAACAACACTCCTAACTATTTTCCTAAATTAATTCATAAGAAATGACACCTTTCTAGATGTCATATCTCTTATAAGAACTGGCTATTCTAAAATGCCTCCAATATTTAATTAAATATTATAGATAATTAAATATCACACTCTAAATAATTAAAATATAACTCTAAGAATCTCGGTCTTGATTTGGTTAACTTCTTGTATAATAATACAATGGGCACATAATTCAATGGGATGTCTCAAAAAATGCAAATTCTTAATCCAAGTTTTCATTTACTGTAAATTTATGGGGAGCTTCATTCGAGTGCGAAGAAGTTAAGTGTGTGGAAGTGTAGAGAAAATACATTTCTCCGAAGACCTCAAGCCAACTAAAATCAATCAGTAGCTTCATTAGACCTTATAAAAAATTATATATATTGTATCATATATCTAATATATCATGAAGTTGAGTTTGTATCGCACCCTGTGACTCTGCTACGCATATGTTATTCACAGCCTTTCACTCTAATTATGCATTTCTTCTCTCTGATCAACCTTATGAGAAAGTTTCAAGATGTATGTGGAGCTATTCATATGAGTATGAGTACATGTGTCAATTAAACTATAGTTGAAGATTGTGAAGACAACTTTGTGCGAAAAGATTTTACTATGCAGAGGGCTTTGAGCAGAGATTTTTGTGCGAAGAGATTTTTGTTTTATTGTGTGAAGTTTTCTCTACACTCTGCACAATATTTAATCAATTAAATAGCTATAGTGCTAGAGGTAGGGATGATGCTACATAGCAGCTATTAATTTTGTTATATAATAATGGTTTGGGTCATTCATCATTGTATTATTTATCTTATTATACAATGATGACTGAGGTACTTAATTTATAGAATAGTTTCTTGCATGCAATGTACCCATTTATTTTTATTTCATAAAACCATATTGAAAATATTTTCTAGGTTAATCTTAATTAAACTTAGGATACATCCATGCATGGGTAGATCGAGATAAAATTGACCCTAATGAATGTAGTCTTCAAATTCCTTAAGTACCAAGTGGTTTTCAATGCTTTGTTCATTATCCTTGGCTATTTCCCCCATGTGAGCTACATAAATTTGGAATCCTTTTCTAAAATTTCTCCTCAGTTGCACGACTAATATTTCCATAACAAAAATTGGACTTGGAATTCCCTACACTTGTCTTTTCTACCCCTTTTTATCAAGGAAAGTAAATGTTTTATTATAACAATATAGTATTGCATGTTGTTTTTCTAACCAATCCATACCAATTAGGAGATCATATTATCATAATGGTATTAT
This sequence comes from Pinus taeda, assembly GCA_000404065.3. Classification (NCBI taxonomy): domain Eukaryota; kingdom Viridiplantae; phylum Streptophyta; class Pinopsida; order Pinales; family Pinaceae; genus Pinus; species Pinus taeda. The sequence goes on along the minus strand of APFE030040236.1, from coordinate 77,112 downwards.
GTTTAAATATACAACTGTATCTAACCCATGCATATTTATTGGGCATTCTTTTATAAGTTTAGTTATTGTTCTTTTAGCTCCTTTAACTAACTAAACTAGCCATGTCCTGCCATGCTTTTTTTTCTTCAAGTTAAACATTTAAACAATATTAGGATCATGATAACTATGACTAACCCTAGAATCAATTAAAATGGAAATTGCTTCTTTGTTTAACTTACCTTCCACATCGATCATATGTGATTGATGCTCATCCTCTCTATCACCTAACACTACATAGATCTTGGGTATGCTTCTTGTAGTGCCTCGCTCTAGTTGAATGGCATTGATATGAGATTGACGTATTAACATTGATTTAGCCTTAAGGCTCACACATTATTCTTCGAGTACCTCAAGTGGAGGATTCGGACACTTAACTCTACTATTCATAGATGTGATGGTTATGTTTGTTTCCTAGTTGATATTATGATGATGATAGCATTGATGGATATGTATATTCTCTATATATATTATGACGATGGTAGATTTAACGGATATGTATGTTTTTTTTTTATGTTACGATGATGAAAACTTTGATGGATATATATGGTCCTACTAATGTTTTGATGATGATATTTGTGATGGATTCATTCCTTATATCAGTTACTTACATTAGTTTTGACTAGGCCATGTTGATGATTCTATTATGATAATTACTAATGCAGAGAAGTTTTGTTACTAATGATTATTGAGTATGGAAGGAAACCACAAGAGGCACTCACATGTAATGAGTTGAAGGAATTTGGTTTGATTAAAATAAATATTTTTCTTTGAAATTTTAAATTTCAATTTAAAACTTGTTATAAATTCTAATGATATGTTAGTGGCTACAAGCACATGTTAGTTGCTTGGCTGAATGACTCACACATGGGTGATGGGGTTGTACAAATTTATGGAACTACATGGGAGGGGTGGGACAGTGTCCCTAATTTCACCCGATAGCACTCCAGTTGCGACTTGGGTTGGAACAGTTAGAACACCTCCACCTTGAAGATCGTGATGTCATGGGGGTAGGTCCCAAATTGGGTCACTCATGAGGATTTTACTAAGGACGCACGTCAAGGTAGATTCTTTGATCCCCAACACCATTATTCTCAATGTAGTGGTAAACACAAGAGATGATGATGGTGTTTTTCATTGCACCTACTCTTTCTCCATGTAGTTATTGAATGCTTGAAGGGTAAGTAGAGTGGTACCACTAGAACTTGGAAGGGAATTTATTGAAATGCATGACCAACTTGACACCCTTGAAACCATAAATAAATTATTTGCATGACACCCTTGTAACTTTGAAGGGAATTTCTTGAAGGGAATGACTGACTTGGCACCCTTGGCATCATAAATAAATTGTAGGCATGGCACTCTTGGAACTTCGAAGGGAAATTATTGAAGAGCATGACTGACTTGGAATCCTTGGAATTAAAGAGAAACTAATAAATATAATCAAGATATGAAAACCCTACAAATTCACATCAAGTGGTAAAGGAGGTTAGAACCAAGGGAATTAAATCAAAAGTAAAACTTGGGGTAAAGGGAGAATAAGAAGAAATGAAAATATCGTACCTTAAGAAATATACCCTTCCCATGTTGGAAAATATTAGGTAGATAATGTATATAAGTAGAAGAGGGGAAGTGGGGAAAAGAGTTAATTATAAAAAAAAAAAATATTAATCCTAAACCTCATTAAGAAAAGAGGGTGGTAAATTAAATTAAAGATTAATAAATTAAAAATTTATAAGTTTAGAGAACCACCACGTGGCAAGAGCCGACATAAGAATGCCCATCTATGTGAAACGTGAGTTAAATTAGGAGGTAGTTATGGGACCAAATCTGAGACTAATCAGTCGACTTTAGTAATGAACATAAATTAAGGAGTAGAAAAGGGAGATCAAGATAAAACTAGGAGAAGAAATAGGGAGTGTTGTTGGGGTAAGGAAAATTATTATTTTTGAATCAAATTTGAAGTAAATAAATTTGGAGACCCTTGGTGAGAGGGTGACACATATGTGAGGGAATAATAAAACTTTTGGATTAATAAAAATAATTAATTATCCGTGAAATGCCATGTGTCACCTATGAGGTCTCCTATAAAAGAAGGGGCAAGCCATGGGAGAGGAGACTTTTTTCTTATCATATTGTTGGAAGGATGAGATTATGTCATTGTGAATGGCTACGAGCTATATTTGAGTTTGGTGAGGTAGATAACTTTAGAGAGGGGCTCCTAAGCCAAGGAGTGCTCACCTCTATCAGCTAGTACACTCCATTGTACAACCCCACTGTAGCACGGGGGTCTGCGGGTAAGGAAAGCATCCAAGGAGTAGGTTGGGAGGTCAACCAGTGGATCACTACATTCAATCAAAGCACATCAACATTCAAACTTATAGGCAGACGATGGTAAGGGAGTGCAGGTTGCAGCAAGGTCAAGATTGAATTTCCTCTTCTGGTAAATGGTACCAATTTAATGTTGTTTTGTTATATGATTTTGTTTTGCATGTAGAAAATAGAATATAAATCAAAGGATATGTGGCATGTATTGTAGTTCATGGATGTTGATGTAAATGATTTTGAGTATCCATGGCTTTTCTAGTTATGGTTGAATTCCAATTTATATGCACTATATTTAACAAAAATACATGGTATAGGGTTGTTCCTTACATTGTAGACCCCCTCTCAATAATAGACTTCATCCTGAAGTCCTTAGAATAGGTAACAAAAATGGTGACACATCTCCTCAGTGTCCTCCCAAGTGGCCGAATTGGGACTACAATTGTCTAATGGACCTTATCTTGATCCACTAATCATCATCTAAGCTACAGGTTCACTTTTCCAACATGTGAACTGATTCGGCCATTACTGTTCCCTCGTCTGAAACCTGCAAATGGCCCAAGTTAATAATATGTAAAGGATATGAAATATAATGATGAAAAAAAACCATGAAACACATCATGCATATGGGTTAGAGATGCAAGTAAGGCAAGCCTATATGCCAATGACCCTTTTCTTTCTAAGATTTCAAAATATCCCACAAACCATGGGGAAATTTTTCTCCCTTACCAAAACTTATGGAGCTTTTCTAGGGCCTTACTCTCAAAAACACCCTATCTCCTACTTCATAATTCTGATCCATTTGGTGAGTGTTAGCATAGCTCTTATATCGATCTTTTGATTCTTTAAGCCTCTCATTAATCATGGTCATCTGTTCCTTCATCTCCTACACTACTTCTAGCCCTATTAACACATGATCCTCTAAGCGGTCCCAACTAAGAGGTATTAAGCAAGGTCTCCCATACAAGACCTCAAATGGTGCCATCTTAATGGGACTCTAGTAACTGTTATTAGAAGAAAATTCCACCAGTGGTAAAAACTCCTCCCGATCACCTTTGTTGTTCCATCACATACATCCATAGCATGTCCTTAAGGATTTCATTAGTCCTCTTTGTCTAACCATCTATCTCAGGGTGATATGAAGTGCTGAAGTTCAACTGGGTTACCAAGGATTCTTGGAAACTGGTCCAAAAACTTCCTGTAAACACTGCCGCTTATATGATATGATCTTCCCAAGAACTCCATGTAATCTCACAATCTCATCAATAAAGACTCTAGCTATCTCAGGTGCCTTATATGTAGTCTTAACTGGTATAAAATGGGAGCTCTTTGTCAACTTTTCCACCACTACAATTATCACATCATGTCTTCTGGAGGTCATTGGTATCCCCACGATGAAATCCATTGATATAACCTCCCATTTAGATTTTGGTATCTCTTGGGGTTGTAGAAAACCTATGGGATGTTTGTGTTCAACCATTATTCTCTGACACTCTAAGCATCTCGCTAAAAAGTTTATAATGTCCTTCTTCATCCATTTCCAAAATAAGAGTGGTTTTAGGTCTACACTCATCTTCCTAACACCGAGGTACGCCATGTAAACTTATTTATGTGCCTCACTCAATATTAATTTGCATATTTATTCATTTGGTTGCACATATATCCTCCCCCAAAATCATATTAGTCCATCACTATCAAGGGAGCATCCTTCATACTTTGGGATCATCATTTTGTCTTCCCTTAAACTCTTTCTAACCTCCTGGTACCATGTGTCCTCAATTTTTAATTCAAGTAACTCCTCCCACAAGTTGGTCTTTAAGGGAATCACTAAAATTATTCAAGGTATGCTACTTAAAGCATCTGCCACCTTATTTATGGTCCCCTCTATGTAAGTAATGTCAAAATCATATTCACTGATTAGCTTAAACCATCATCTTTGTCTTGCATATAATAGGTCTTGAGTGAATATGTGATGCAGCCCACAATAATCAATCCTAAGATCAAAATTCCTTCCTAGAAGGTAGTGTCTCCAAATCTTTAAGGCATAAACAATTACTGCCATTTCTAGATCATGGGTTGTGTAGTTCTCTTCATGGGTTCTAAGTTTGTTTGATGCATATGTTATTACTCTTCCTCCTTGCATTAGTTTGCAACCCAATATTTCCTTAGAGGCATCATTGGAAACCAAAAATTCCTGTTCCATATCTGGTACCTTCAAAATCGGTGTCATTGTTGGCAATAACTTTAACCTTCGGAATGCTCTTCACGTTTTTTAGTCCAAACAAACTTCTTGTTCTTTCTTTGGAGTTTGGCAATGGGGCTTGCTATCTTTGGAAACCCTTCAACAAATATGCAATAATATCCCACCATGCCCATGAAACTTTGTATTTCATGAACATTGGTTGGTGTTGTCCATTTCATGATGGCCTCCATCTTTGCCGACTCTACCACAATACCCTATCTAGAGATGATGTTCCCAAGATAATGTACCCTGGATTGGTAAAAGGAACACTTTGACAACTTCCCATAAATTTGGTTCTCTCTAAGACATTGTAAGACCAACCTCTAGTGTTCATCATGCTCTTCCAACATGTGAACTGATTCGGCCATTACTGTTCCCTCGTCTGAAACCTGCAAATGGCCCAAGTTAATAATATGTAAAGGATATGAAATATAATGATGAAAAAAAAACCATGAAACACATCATGCATATGGGTTAGAGATGCAAGTAAGGCAAGCCTATATGCCAATGACCCTTTTCTTTCTAAGATTTCAAAATATCCCACAAACCATGGGGAAATTTTTCTCCCTTACCAAAACTTATGGAGCTTTTCTAGGGCCTTACTCTCAAAAACACCCTATCTCCTACTTCATAATTCTGATCCATTTGGTGAGTGTTAGCATAGCTCTTATATCGATCTTTTGATTCTTTAAGCCTCTCATTAATCATGGTCATCTGTTCCTTCATCTCCTACACTACTTCTAGCCCTATTAACACATGATCCTCTAAGCGGTCCCAACTAAGAGGTATTAAGCAAGGTCTCCCATACAAGACCTCAAATGGTGCCATCTTAATGGGACTCTAGTAACTGTTATTAGAAGAAAATTCCACCAGTGGTAAAAACTCCTCCCGATCACCTTTGTTGTTCCATCACATACATCCATAGCATGTCCTTAAGGATTTCATTAGTCCTCTTTGTCTAACCATCTATCTCAGGGTGATATGAAGTGCTGAAGTTCAACTGGGTTACCAAGGATTCTTGGAAACTGGTCCAAAAACTTCCTGTAAACACTGCCGCTTATATGATATGATCTTCCCAAGAACTCCATGTAATCTCACAATCTCATCAATAAAGACTCTAGCTATCTCAGGTGCCTTATATGTAGTCTTAACTGGTATAAAATGGGAGCTCTTTGTCAACTTTTCCACCACTACAATTATCACATCATGTCTTCTGGAGGTCATTGGTATCCCCACGATGAAATCCATTGATATAACCTCCCATTTAGATTTTGGTATCTCTTGGGGTTGTAGAAAACCTATGGGATGTTTGTGTTCAACCATTATTCTCTGACACTCTAAGCATCTCGCTAAAAAGTTTATAATGTCCTTCTTCATCCATTTCCAAAATAAGAGTGGTTTTAGGTCTACACTCATCTTCCTAACACCGAGGTACGCCATGTAAACTTATTTATGTGCCTCACTCAATATTAATTTGCATATTTATTCATTTGGTTGCACATATATCCTCCCCCAAAATCATATTAGTCCATCACTATCAAGGGAGCATCCTTCATACTTTGGGATCATCATTTTGTCTTCCCTTAAACTCTTTCTAACCTCCTGGTACCATGTGTCCTCAATTTTTAATTCAAGTAACTCCTCCCACAAGTTGGTCTTTAAGGGAATCACTAAAATTATTCAAGGTATGCTACTTAAAGCATCTGCCACCTTATTTATGGTCCCCTCTATGTAAGTAATGTCAAAATCATATTCACTGATTAGCTTAAACCATCATCTTTGTCTTGCATATAATAGGTCTTGAGTGAATATGTGATGCAGCCCACAATAATCAATCCTAAGATCAAAATTCCTTCCTAGAAGGTAGTGTCTCCAAATCTTTAAGGCATAAACAATTACTGCCATTTCTAGATCATGGGTTGTGTAGTTCTCTTCATGGGTTCTAAGTTTGTTTGATGCATATGTTATTACTCTTCCTCCTTGCATTAGTTTGCAACCCAATATTTCCTTAGAGGCATCATTGGAAACCAAAAATTCCTGTTCCATATCTGGTACCTTCAAAATCGGTGTCATTGTTGGCAATAACTTTAACCTTCGGAATGCTCTTCACGTTTTTTAGTCCAAACAAACTTCTTGTTCTTTCTTTGGAGTTTGGCAATGGGGCTTGCTATCTTTGGAAACCCTTCAACAAATATGCAATAATATCCCACCATGCCCATGAAACTTTGTATTTCATGAACATTGGTTGGTGTTGTCCATTTCATGATGGCCTCCATCTTTGCCGACTCTACCACAATACCCTATCTAGAGATGATGTTCCCAAGATAATGTACCCTGGATTGGTAAAAGGAACACTTTGACAACTTCCCATAAATTTGGTTCTCTCTAAGACATTGTAAGACCAACCTCTAGTGTTCATCATGCTCTTCCAACATGTGAACTGATTCGGCCATTACTATTCCCTCGTCTGAAACCTGCAAATGGCCCAAGTTAATAATATGTAAAGGATATGAAATATAATGATGAAAAAAAAACCATGAAACACATCATGCATATGGGTTAGAGATGCAAGTAAGGCAAGCCTATATGCCAATGACCCTTTTCTTTCTAAGATTTCAAAATATCCCACAAACCATGGGGAAATTTTTCTCCCTTACCAAAACTTATGGAGCTTTTCTAGGGCCTTACTCTCAAAAACACCCTATCTCCTACTTCATAATTCTGATCCATTTGGTGAGTGTTAGCATAGCTCTTATATCGATCTTTTGATTCTTTAAGCCTCTCATTAATCATGGTCATCTGTTCCTTCATCTCCTACACTACTTCTAGCCCTATTAACACATGATCCTCTAAGCGGTCCCAACTAAGAGGTATTAAGCAAGGTCTCCCATACAAGACCTCAAATGGTGCCATCTTAATGGGACTCTAGTAACTGTTATTAGAAGAAAATTCCACCAGTGGTAAAAACTCCTCCCGATCACCTTTGTTGTTCCATCACATACATCCATAGCATGTCCTTAAGGATTTCATTAGTCCTCTTTGTCTAACCATCTATCTCAGGGTGATATGAAGTGCTGAAGTTCAACTGGGTTACCAAGGATTCTTGGAAACTGGTCCAAAAACTTCCTGTAAACACTGCGCGCTTATATGATATGATCTTCCCAAGAACTCCATGTAATCTCACAATCTCATCAATAAAGACTCTAGCTATCTCAGGTGCCTTATATGTAGTCTTAACTGGTATAAAATGGGAGCTCTTTGTCAACTTTTCCACCACTACAATTATCACATCATGTCTTCTGGAGGTCATTGGTATCCCCACGATGAAATCCATTGATATAACCTCCCATTTAGATTTTGGTATCTCTTGGGGTTGTAGAAAACCTATGGGATGTTTGTGTTCAACCATTATTCTCTGACACTCTAAGCATCTCGCTAAAAAGTTTATAATGTCCTTCTTCATCCATTTCCAAAATAAGAGTGGTTTTAGGTCTACACTCATCTTCCTAACACCGAGGTACGCCATGTAAACTTATTTATGTGCCTCACTCAATATTAATTTGCATATTTATTCATTTGGTTGCACATATATCCTCCCCCAAAATCATATTAGTCCATCACTATCAAGGGAGCATCCTTCATACTTTGGGATCATCATTTTGTCTTCCCTTAAACTCTTTCTAACCTCCTGGTACCATGTGTCCTCAATTTTTAATTCAAGTAACTCCTCCCACAAGTTGGTCTTTAAGGGAATCACTAAAATTATTCAAGGTATGCTACTTAAAGCATCTGCCACCTTATTTATGGTCCCCTCTATGTAAGTAATGTCAAAATCATATTCACTGATTAGCTTAAACCATCATCTTTGTCTTGCATATAATAGGTCTTGAGTGAATATGTGATGCAGCCCACAATAATCAATCCTAAGATCAAAATTCCTTCCTAGAAGGTAGTGTCTCCAAATCTTTAAGGCATAAACAATTACTGCCATTTCTAGATCATGGGTTGTGTAGTTCTCTTCATGGGTTCTAAGTTTGTTTGATGCATATGTTATTACTCTTCCTCCTTGCATTAGTTTGCAACCCAATATTTCCTTAGAGGCATCATTGGAAACCAAAAATTCCTGTTCCATATCTGGTACCTTCAAAATCGGTGTCATTGTTGGCAATAACTTTAACCTTCGGAATGCTCTTCACGTTTTTTAGTCCAAACAAACTTCTTGTTCTTTCTTTGGAGTTTGGCAATGGGGCTTGCTATCTTTGGAAACCCTTCAACAAATATGCAATAATATCCCACCATGCCCATGAAACTTTGTATTTCATGAACATTGGTTGGTGTTGTCCATTTCATGATGGCCTCCATCTTTGCCGACTCTACCACAATACCCTATCTAGAGATGATGTTCCCAAGATAATGTACCCTGGATTGGTAAAAGGAACACTTTGACAACTTCCCATAAATTTGGTTCTCTCTAAGACATTGTAAGACCAACCTCTAGTGTTCATCATGCTCTTCTGGGGTCTTTGAGTATCGTTAATCAAGACGTACAAACTTTTCTAAGTATTCCTGAAATATTCCATTCATCAAACTCATGAACACACGTAGGGAAATTGTTTAACCAAAGGGTAAAACTAAAAATTCATAATGCCTAAATCTTGTCTGAAAGGTTGCCTTTAGGGTATATTCTTCCTTTATTCTCAATTGATGACATCCTAACTCAAATCTATCTTTGAAAACATGGTTTCTCCCCTCATTTAATTAAGCAAGTAATCTATTCTTGGTAAAGGATATTGATTTTTTATCATTACCTTGTTCAACTGGTGGTATTTAATGCACAATCGCCAAGACCCATCCTTCTCCGTAACAAAAATTACAGGGGATCCCCATGGCGATATAATGGGTCGTATGAACCCCAAGTCCAATAATTCCTTTATTTGGATTTTTTATTCCTTTAGCTATGGAGCTGACATACAATAGGGTGACTTTGCCATAGGCTCGGATACCTAGTGTAAGGACAAACCCTATACTATACATATTAAATACAGTGCAAATAAATTTAATTCAACCATAACTAGAAAAACCATGGGAACTCAAAAAAAATTACATCAACATCCATGAACTACAATACATTCCACATATCCTCTGATTTACATTCTATTTTCTACAAGCACAACGAAATCATAGAAAATAACATAATTAAACTAGTATCGTTGACCAGAATAGGAGATTCGATCTTGACCTTGCTGCAACCTACACTCCCTTGTTTTTGTCTCCCTCCAAGTGTGAATGATGATGTTTTCTAACTGAAGATACTGACCCATTGTTTGACCTCCCAACCTACTCCTTGGGCACTCTCCTTCCCTGCGGACCCCCGAGCTATAATGGGGTTGTACAATGGAGGAAATGTGCTAGCTAAAAGAGGTGGGAACTCATTGGCTCAAGGGCCCCCTCTCTAAGTTCTTCTACCTCACTAAACTTAGTTATAACTTGTAGCATCTCACAATGACATAATCTCATCCATCCAATAATAAGGTAAGAAACAATTCCCCTCTCCCATGGCTCTCCCCTTCTTTTATAGGAGGCTTCATAGGCGACACTTGGAATTTCATGCATAATTAATTATTTTTACTAATCCAAAATTTTGATTATTCACCCACCCATGTGTCACCCTCTCACTGAGGCTCTACAAAATTATTTTCTTAAATTTTAATTCAAAATTAATATTTTCCCTCACCACAACAAGACTCTCTATTTCTTCTCCCAATTGTCTCTTGATCCCTCTTTTCTACTCCTTAATTTGTGTTCATTAATAAATTCAGCTGATTCGTCTCAAGTTTGGTCCCCTAACTACCTCCTAATTTAACTCACTTTTCCTCATAGTTGGATATTCTTATGTTGTCTCACGCCACAAGGTGGTTCTCTAATGTTCTTAAATTTTAATTTATTAATATTATCTTATTAATATTTATTTTAATTCATCACCCTCTTCTTTTAATGATGTTTATGATTAATTAATTTGAAGGACCCACCCTATACTATGTATATATTGTTTTCAAATACAGTGTAGATAATTTGGAATTCAACCATAACCAAAAAAAATATGGGAAATCAAAAGAATTTAAATCAACATCCATGAACTGCAATACATTCCACATATCCTTTGATTTACATTTTATTTTCTATAGGCACAAAAAAAATCATATAACAGAACATTATTAAACCAGTATCAGTCACCAAAAGAGGAGATTCGATCTTAACCTTTTCGAAACTTGCACTCCCTTGCTACTGTCCACCTCCAAGTGTGAATGTTGATTTCCTCTACCAAATGTAGTGACCCACTGGTTGACCTCCCAACCTACTCTTTGATGGTACTCTCCTTCCTCGTGAACCCTCAAGCTACAATGGGGTTGTACAATGGAGGAAGTGTGATAGTTGATAGAGGTGAGTACTCCTTGGCTCAAGAGTCCCCTCTCTAAATTCCTGTACCTCACCAAACTCATCTATACATCATAGCCACTCACAGTGACATAATCTCATCCATCCAACAATATGGTAAGAAAAAATTCCCCTCTCTCATGGCTTGCCCCGTCTTTTATAGGAGGCTTCATAAGTGACACTTGGAATTTCATGCATAATTAATCGTTTTCATTAATCCAAAAGTTTGATTATTCACCCACCCATGTGTCACCCTCTCACCAAGGCTCTCCAAATTTATTGATTAAATTTAAATTAAAAAATAATATCTTTCCTAACCCTAACAAGACTCCCTATTTATTATCCTAGTTGTCTCTTGACCCCCCTTTTCTACTCCTTAATTTTTGTTCATTACTGAAGTCAATTAATTAGTCTCAGATTTGGTTCCCTAACTACCTCCTAATTTAACTCACTTTTCCTCTTAGATGGATATTCTTATGTTGGCTCTTTCCACATGGTGGTTCTCTAAATTTCTAAATTTTTAAGTTATTAATATTTATTTTAATTCACCACCCTCTTTTCTTAATGAGGTTTAGGATTAATTAATTATTTTATAATTAACTCTATGCCCCACTTCCCCCTTTTACTTATGTACATTATCTACCTAGCATTTTCCAATATGGGAAGGGTAGATTTCTTAAGGTACAATATTTGTATTTCTTCCTATTCTCCCTTTACCCCAAGTTTTATTCTTGATTTAATTGCCTTGGTTCTAGCCTCATTTACCACTTGATGTGGATTTTTTAGTTTCCTATTAATGCCAAGGGTGTCAAGCAATTCATGCCCTTCAAGAACTTCCCTTCGAATTTCCAAGATTGCAACAACAAATTTTTATTTTTGATGCCAAGGGTGCCAAGTCATTCGTGTTGTTCAATAACTTCCTTTCAAAGTTCTAAGAGTTCCGCTCCACTTGCCCTTCAAGCATTCAGAGGCCATAAGGGTAAATTCTAGGTACAATGATAGAGGCTACTATCATCTCTCATGTTTCCCACTATAGTGATACTAATGGTGTTGAGGATTAGGGAACCTGCCTTGATGCGTGCACCCTATTAAAATCATGATCTTCAGGGTGAAGGTGTTCTAATATTTTCAGCCCAAGTCATGGAAGGAGTGCTAGTGGGTGAAATAAGAGACACTGTCCCACCCCTCTCATGTAGTTCCATCCATTTGTACAACCCCGTCACCTATGTGTGATTCATTCGACCAAGCAACTAACCTGTGCCTACAACCACTACCATGTCATTATAATTTATAGCAATTTTCAAACTAAACTTTAAAATTTCAAAGACAAAATATTTGTTTCAATCATATTATATGTCATTGACTCATCACATGCAAGTGCCTTTGGTGGTTTCCTGCCATACTTGATAATAATAATTAACAAAGTTTATCAGTGTTAGTCATTGTCATAATAGCATCATCAACATGACCTAGTCATTCACATCATTGTTCATCGTGAAGAAAAACTAATGTAAGTTTCTAACATAAGTAACACATCCATCACAACTATCATCATCAAAACATCAGTAGGAACATACATATCCATCAAAGTTTTCATCATCATAACATCAATAGAAAATATACATATCCATCAAATCTATCATCATCGTAATATCAATAGAGAAAATACATATCCATCAATTCTATCATCATATTAATCTCAAATAGGAAACAAACATAACTATCACATCTACAAATAGTAGAGTCAAGTGTCTAGATCCTCCACCTAAGGTCCTCAAAGAATAATGTGTGATCCTTAAGGCTAAATCAATGTTAATGTCATATCAATGTCAGTCAACTAGAGCAGGGTAGTACACATCTATCCATGTATTCCATTATATCAACTCCTTGGATATGATGTGCTCTCCTCCAAAACTCCAACACCAACTAGGAAAAAATCTTGGTCTCTTACTCAATGAATCATACCCCTTTGGTTCACTATGGACTGGTTGAGTTTGCTTATTTTCTTGAGAATTGTTCTTGAAAAGTGAGGGTTCATGTTAGGTCCCTATAATACTAGTGTATCCCCCTTATCATTATTGTTAGTGTAGCACCCTATTGTTATTTTGTGCCCATATATCCCCCATATTGTTATTTTTGTGCCCCATAGAATCCCAATATTGTTATTGTTGTGCCCTTACATTATTATTGTTATATAGGCTATGATTATATTATGACCCCTTAGACTAATATATATACCAAGGAGGTTTTATCATATGTATCATCCAAGAATTGTTCATTTATGTGATCTAAAGGAGGTTTCCCCTTAGAAGAGGCTAACTTTGAAGTTGTTGATCTATCTTTTATTCTCTTTTATGATCTAGTTGCATAACATTTGGTATGAGAGCTTTGGATTCTAGATTTTGTTTCTTCAAAAAGTTCATCTTGGAATTTTCACTATAATTTTTTTTCTACGAAGTTTCAGAACTGGAAATTGTGACTACGTGGATATGAAATATTAATGAACTTATACTAAAAATTGTAGATCTTGGTTCACTATATTTTCTGAGATATGGTCTGAAGAAGTTAAGGTTTTTGCATGCTCTAGAATTCAGTCTCAAATAGATGACCTTGGGAACATCGTCATAACTCCATATATGAGCATCAAATTTGAATTTCGCAAAAAGTAACTAAAATTTTAGGGACTGTAGTTTTTGTGTAACATTTTCAAGGCCGAAGATTGAAATAATGGCATGTGGAATTCCTTACAAGTTTTCTCTACTGAACCAGTCCATAATTTGGTCATTGTGGGAGATTGGGCATAAATTTACCTTGATGAATCCAATTTTAGTCCAACTTGTAGTGTTAAAAATAAAAATTAGAGGGATACCACATAATGAAATTTCATATCTTAGAGAGTCCAAATTACAAAGATACAACAATTTCAATATCTAGCTCCAAAAAACAAGCAAAAACGTGTGTATATTTATTAATTTGCATAACGTTTGTTTGAAAAATTAATTTGAAGTGATTCAAAGGGCATAGATAAGCATATATATCATTATTTAATTCTAATATGCCTCCAAACAAAAAATTGACACACCTAATAAGAAACTAGAAAGCTCAATAAGAAACTAGAAAGCTCTAATATGAAGCATGAAGAAGAGGAAGAGCTGCAACAAGATATATCAAAGTTACAAGACCAAGTGCAACAAATTTCACTTTCCCAAAGAGAAACCAAAAATGAATTGTGAGTGATGAATGTTGATATGGATGGTTTATACAAAAAAATAAAAGGATACATGGATGGTTTAAAAGGAGATATGGAAGGCTTAAAAGAAGACATGGAAGGTTTGAAGGAAGGTTTAACAAAGTTGTTGCAAGAAAGGCTTCCCAATGGTGATAAGGTAATCCATAAAAACCATGATGAGGAAAAAAGGAATGTGTATTATGATTTTAGAGACTCTGATGTTGGGTTTAAGACCCATAACAATCCAAAGATCGATATGAGGAAGTTTGATGGCAAGGATCTAGTAACATGAATACTATAGATAAAGAAATATTTTGATGTGCAACGCATAGAAAAGGTACGCATTGCATCTTTATATTTAGAACCCAATCATTTTATATGGTATCGATGGCTTTGTTCTCATAAACCACTTGTAAATTGGTCAATTTTTATGGAGGAAATGATAGCACATTATGAGGATACAAAGAGAAACACCTTCTTTATCCAATTGATAAATCTCAAACAAAAGGGTTTAATGGAAGAGCACATTGAGGACTTCCAAAAATTGAATATTAAGGTAATTGATATTCCAAAGAAAAATAGGATTGATGTCTTAGTAGGGAATTTAAAGCATAACATCGAAAATGAGGTTCATATTTGGGAACTTGATTCATTAGAGAAGGCATTCGGGGTGGCAAGAAAAGTTGAAAGAAAAATTATGGCAAAAAGGAAGTCTACCACTCATAACTATAAAAATGGAAGTGTTACTACTCCAAGCCATCCACAACCTACAAGGTTGACATCACAACAATTGGAGGAAAAAAGATAAAATGAGATTTGATATAGTTGTTATAACAAATACACTAAAAGTCATAAGTGTGTTGAGAAGAAATTATTTTACATAGACTGTGGAGAGCGGGAAGAAAATGAACAAGAAACATCAAAATAGGAAGATATACACTAGGAACCAATCCCAAAGAAAGATGAAATTAATACGACCATATCTTGTAATGCATTAAAAATAATTACCGCTCATAAAACTATCAAGATAGAAGGATGTATCAAGAAGAAAAAGATAATAGTGCTTATTGATTCTCGTAGTACCCATAATTTTATTCATTGTAAGATAGAGAGGGAAATGAATTTCTTCCTATATCCAGCACCAGAGTGTCAAGTGATGGTTAAAAATGGAGGAACCATAAATTTCTCTAGAAAATGACATAATATCAAGCTAACCATGGGGGAATATGTATTGAAAAGTCTAATGCTTTTGATTCCAATGGGTGGTGGTGATGTTGTACTAAGAGTCCAATGGTTACAATATTTAGGGACAAAGCTTTTATTTTTAAAGAAATTTTCTTGAATTTTTTTGGGGAAGGAAAGGAAGTTGACTTAAGGGGTATCATGGGGAAATTAGGAAAGATAATCAACTCTAATGGCATGAAAACGATTCCGAAGAAAGAAAAACAGGGCGTGATTGCACAATTATGCTCACTAGAGGTTCAAACATCAAATGATCTATTGCTCCATATCTCCAAAAATTCTTGGACAAACCTTCCAAGTTATTTGATACTCTCATTGGGATCCGACCTATTCTTGATCATGATCATGTTATTCATTTGATTCCAAGAAGTGTTCCTCCAAACATCAGGCCTTACATATATGCCTATGCCCAAAAGAGTGAAATTGGACGTATGCATGCAGAAATGCTAGAGGTTGGTATAACTCAACCTAGTCAAATTTATTTCTCTGCTCCAATATTATTTGTGCACAAGAAGGATGGATCATGACATATGTGTCCAAATTATAGGGAGCTCAACAAGCTCACTATTAAAGATAAATTTCCCTTTCTTATCATTGATGAATTTTTTGATGAATTACATGGAGAAATTTGCTTCACCAAGTTGGACCTTCGTTTAGGATATCATGAAATTAGAATGAATACTGAAGACATTCTGAAGAATATTATTCATAACTCATTAGGGTGATTATTAATTTTTGGTCATGCCTTTTTTGCCTTGCTAATGCACCTTCCACATTTCAAGGTTTGATGAATTCCATTTTCAAAACCTTAGAAAATTTGTGTTAGTATTTTTTTAATGATATAATAATCTACAACAAATCTTGGAAGGATCATGTTCCACAGGTTGACAAGGTGTTTAAACTATTGGAGGAGAAACAATTATATGCAAAAACCTCCAAATGTTTCTTTGGAGTACAGGAAGTGGAATATTTGGGTCATATTGTATCTCATGAGGGTGTTAAGGTAGACCCTAACAAAATTAAAGCCATTAATGAATGGAAATCACCACAAGCATAAATCACATTCAAGGATTTATCAGGTTGGCAAGGTATTTTCACTAGTTTGTTAATAATTATGGGAGAATAGTAGCACCTATAACAACATTACTGAAGAAAGATGCATTTTCTTGGACTCCATAACCATATAATTGTTGGAAATAATATTGAGAATGGGGTGGGGGGGGGAGTGGTGAATCAATATTAATCAAGTCAATAATATTTTTCTTTTCATTCTCAAATTTATATACGCTACTTCAATGAAGGTAACCCGCATGTACATGCAACTGTGTTTAAGGAAATAAGCATATATCCAACAAACTAATGATTCAGTTAATTCATCATATGTTGATATTTAATTTGTGCATCCGTACTTTATTAAACATTAAACAATAACCATTTGTAGTTAATAACAGAATGAACCATCACACATAAGCAACACACATGAACACTAAGATTTAAGGTGGAAACCTAATGTGGGTGAAAACCACCTACTACTTTCGTCTTTTTCTTCTTTTAATAATAAGAAAATTTGTCTACAACATTATATTGGTGCAAACTCATACCAATACCCAGGCTTCTACTTGCATAAGGTTACTACCTTCTCTTGTTCTCCAGCTTCTACTGGAAGGGAGCTACAACCCCCTAGCTCTTGTACTAGCCGATATGTTTGGTAGTACATAGGCACCGACCTACAGAAGACTACAACCTTCTCTCTTCCTTCAGGGACCACATTTAATAAATTTTCAGACTGGATGCTCCTAGTACACAATAATACACATGAAGGCCTTGTTTCATCTAATTTTCATACTAGGCCCATTATCAACATTAAAGCTCAAAACACAATCACCACTGCACTACAACCATCAAATACATCTGCATTAACCAATCATTTAAACTCAATCATAAATATCTGAATCACTGAAAGCCTATCATCACTGAAGAAAATCATAATCAATCAATTTGAACATTCAGTATAATGTCATCAAACTGCAGTCACCAGAACACAAAGCAGAACCTAGAGTTCTGCAACAACAGTCAGATCCACCTGTAACTTCAAAAATCATATTACATAATGTATACACTACTTAGATGTGTTGAACTAGCATGTATATGTGCTTTTATCAAAGTCAACCAACATATATGTATGTAAATATTAATTCATAATTTTGCAGCTATTCCAGACTTCAGTCATACTCAAACCATAACATTTATAGAACAACACATGCGTCAGTATTTAGATCTAGAATAAACATGATCAAACCATATGAAGATAACTCATTTCAAGCCTTAAGATCCCGATCCATCATTATATCTTATCCTCCATCAACCGCTAAGGTTCATCCTTGGTTCAGATCGAATAAAGCACCATAAGCCGATAACCTGCATACTAGATCTCACACTTCATCAAATATTCAATACCTGCACACTTGGCCTAATGACCTTCTCCTCCTTATATAGTTTTATGCCTTTCTCAATACCATGGACCAAAACCACTTAATATCAATACCTTGGACCGGATACCTTGGATCAATACCATGGACCAAATACCTTGGACCAAAAACTTAGTTTTCCAATATATATGTGCTTTTCCTTCTGTGAAAGTGCATGTGTTTGTATACGCTACTTGTGGTCAGTGAACCTACGTGTATACGTAGCTTGGTCAAGGTGAACCTGCATATACCTCTCTTTCTTCATTCTTTGTAGTATGATATGTAATTATTTGATGTTAACCTGTTGCACTGTGAACTATCATCTGAGAGAGTTGCCATTGTACATTACTTCTGAACTGATTCCTTTGAACTGCTTTGCATTTTGTCACAACTGTCATGCATTCTGTCAAATCTGATATCCCTTCTGTAGATTCATCTAGTTACCATATACAAGTGAGTTGTTCTGCTACAAGTGGGTTGCCATCAAGTACAACACATGCATCAGAATGCCAATGATCTCCCCCTTTGGACTTGATGGAAACCATGTTGGTGTTGATTACCACAAGCTGTAGAAACTGTTAGAGATAACAAACAACACCAAAATACTCTCCCCCTTTGACATCAAGGGAAAAGGGCGGACCAGTATATTCTCCCCCTTTGATATTAAGGGCAAAAGGCTGAAAAAAAAAAAGACTTTCATATCTTAACAGCTAAATATAAACATTGATCATGCTTGCCATAAACACATGCTGAATTTTCTTATTAAACTCCCCCTTTGTACATGTTGAGATGCACTATATCATCCATGCTCCCCCTGAGCACATGAAGAGTCTGCACATATTTTCCAAAAGAATAACATTACTCTATAACTCAACTAAGTGACTTTGACCTTCCTATCACCTTTGACTCATACATATATCAATCTCCCAACCAAGTGGGGATATACTGAATTTGACTCATCCTCCCAACCAAGTGGGGATATACATATCAAAAGCAACTCATCGAAAGACAACAACAGATAGAGACAAATTATTACATCATGGGTATTTATATGACCTTTACATCAAATGATATATATGACATTTATAACAGAGACGAAATATCTAAACAATACCATGACAGTCATCAGCAACTATCATACACCACGTATGATCTGCTTCATAAGCATATGTTAATAGTGTCCAGACCAGCAACCTGTATATGTCCATCATTAGTTCCCAAGATATGACAGTGTAAATATCATCAACCTATGAAAAAGTATGTCTGCATATAGATATCAACTCATATTCTTGATCTGATCAAGATCAACTTACTTCATTTCCTTAGTAAAAAGATCCTTATCATAGCCTTCCATGAATCAACTAAGAATATGTCATATTTCCAAGTAATAGCATAAAATCATTCACATCATATCATATGTATGTGAAAACACCATAGTCACCATCTATGATCATCATCATCAAGAACTGCATGATCTTTCCACACAAACCTTCAATATATCAACCATGTATCATCGCTAGGGAACATCCCACATCTGATAAGCATCAACTGTGATAATCAACATGTCTGAGTATCAACCTATCATCAGAAGGTAAGAACTCATCATCATTATGTGATTAAGTAAGCCATGTCTTTGAATATCCATGTCTTCAAATAGCTATGTCTTCATGCGACTTGCAATAACACCATTCTCTTGGCCAACCAACAATATGCAGCTTAATTAATCATCCAACATAATGTGTGTCCATCAATTATGTATCTAGAAAACCATGGGTGCATGGTCATTTGTCCAGCTTTCTTGATACCATCAATAGCAACAATCCTCAACGATGTGATAACTATAGGAATCCTGAATCATAACTACACCATATGCATCTTTGAAGGCATGATGACACCAGCATAAAAGAAATGAGTGGCTTATCATCAAATAATGAAGTTGCATACTCAATATGTGTACTTCTCCTTGTCCTTATGAATATTCACCTTATAAGAAACATATATGTACTATATACATCATCAAAAATTCATCCACAATCATCCATTGATCTGAATAACAATTATGTAACCCCAATCAATACAAGTATCATCTAAGATTTCATATAACCATCACATAGCAAGATGTATCAATTAAACACTTTAGCCACATAAGCATTATCATCATTGATTAGGTACCAAAGACTTCTAAACATAGTGCCAACAATGCTTTGTTAGAAGCATAGCATGTTCACCCCTTGAACCTATTCCACATGTTCACTGTCAGATCTTATCATTAAATATATCATTAAGAAGTATTAAGGCATCATCATCAATCAGATATACATCAAGTTATCAACAACTTGTGAGAATAAAAACACTTCTAAATAATATACACATACTGTAGTCATCTACGACAAAAAGGATAACTGATAATTGTCTAAATCATATCACATCATTTTTTCTTAGACTATCCCACAACATTTTTCTCAAACTACAAGTACGGGACTATGCAGCTTCTAACTCGTGTATATATGCGACTTGTCTTCATTAAACTTGCGTATGAGATTTAGAACATTGAAGTTTCATACTTTCGGCTTCCCCTGAGTCTTCATGTTTGTACACTATGCCAAGCCACATTTTGCTGACTGTAGTTCCTTCTTCTTCCATATCTTTGAGTGTGATGATATTTTCTCCTTTTGGTATGGTGCCCGAAATTTTCTCCTGCATTCCTTTGCTATATGTCCAAAATTGTTACATGCATAACATATTAAATGTTTCATATTTCTTCTATAGCAGTTAATGGCTTTGTGACCAAACTTATTGCAAGAAAAACAATATCCCTTAAAGTACCTGGAAGCTGATGATCTTTCTGTGCGATGATCTTGAACCATTCTACTTTTGTATCTTGCTACAAGATGTCCAAGATTATGACACATAAAACATTCAACATTATTCATTTGAGGAAATAACTGACTATCACTTCCATAGTTAGGAGTAAGATATTTTCTTAGAAGAATTTCTTTCCTTGGTTGTTGATGGGATTGACCTCTCATCTCCTTGTTGAACATTTTAGATTTTGCATTAGAGTTCCTTGCCTCACTTTGTGAGCCAGATTCACCTTCATGAAAAGCAAGACCAATTTTGAAGGTATGAGACCTTTGACTACTGAGAATATCATCCAAAATCTTTATACTATCTTGAAATCGTAAAATCTTATCCTTTTCTCCTAATTTACTTTTTAGGATATTTACCTCAACTTGATATTTTTCTTCCTTTTCAAGATACTGTTTCTTCATGATTTCTTCAGCTTTTCTTCCTTCTTCGATCTGTTGCCTTAATTCAAGAATTTTTTTCTTGTTCTTCAAGAGCTTGGAGTAATTATTTATTCTACTTATTTTATTTTTCAAGATCTTCTTTTAGAGAGAGGATCTTAGCTTCAAGACTTTCATAGTAACTAGATCTATATTTGAGTTTCTTGATTGTTGTGCTCCTTTTATTTACTTCATTTCTTAATAATTTCACTTCATCCTGTAGCTTTTGACATTGACCTTCCATTTACTTGTTTCCTTCCTCTAGTTGAGCTTTTAGTTTGGTAGCTTCTTCTTTGAAGGCACACTCCCTTTTGTCCAATAGATCTTGTTGATCTCTAATTTTGTCTGTGAGCCTTTTAAATTCTGCCTCTATTTGATATGTTTCTCTCTCACCCATAAGAGAAAATTGAGTTGTTTTTCTATCACTTTCATCATCTTCAAATGGGAAGAGAAATGTATCACCAGAGGATAACAAATTCATACCTGATATTTCTTTTGTTTGTTCATGTTCATTCTGAGGTGATTCTAAATCTGAAGAGTTTCTTCCACATAATCCCCAATCAACTCTCCCAGTGTCATAGTTCCTTTGAGATGTCTTCTTCTTATTAGACACTTTCTTCATTAGCTTCTTTCCCATTGTTCTATAGATTTCCTTCAAGCGATAAAGCTTCTACCAAAGGACCTGCTCTGATACAAATTGCTGGAAATAATACTGAGAGGGGGAGGTGAATCAGTATTATTCAAGTCAATAATATTTTTATTTTCATTCTCAAATTTATATACGCTACTTCAATGAAGGTAACCCATGTGTACACGCAATTGTGTTTAAGGAAACAAGTGTATATCCAACAAACTAATGATTTGGTTAACTCATCATATGTTGATCTTTAATTCATGCATCAGTACTTTATTAAACATTAAACAGTAACCATGTGTAGTTAATAACAGAATGAACCATCACACATAAGCAACACACATGAACACAAAGATTTAGGGTGGAAACCTAATGTGGGTGAACCACCTGCTACTGTCATCTCTGTCTTCTTTTAATAATAAGAAAATATGTTTACAACATTGTGTTGGTGCAGACTCATACCATACGTAGGCTTCTACCTGCAGAATGTTACTACCTTCTTTCATTCTCTAGCTTCTACTGGAAGGGAGCTACAACCCCCTAGCTCTTGTACTAGCTGATATGTTTACTAGTACATAGGCGCCAACCTACAGAAGGCTACAACCTTCTCTCTTCCTCGAGGGACCACGTTTCATAATTTTTTAGACTAGATGCTCCTAGTACACAACAATACACATGACGGCCTCATTTCATCTAATTTTTATACTAGACCCAACATTGAAACTCAAAAACAATCACCACTGCACTACAACCATCAAATACATCTGCATTAACCAATCATTGAAAATCAATCATAAATCTCTGAATCACCCATAATTGAATCACTGAAAGCCCATCGTCGTTGAAGCAAATCACAATCAATCAATCTGAACATTCAATATACTATCATCAAAATGCAGTCACCAAAACACATAGTAGAACCTAGAATTCTGCAACAACAGTGAGATCCACCTGTAACTTCAAATATCATATTACTTAATGTATATGCTACTTAGATGTGTTGAACTAGAGTGTATACGTTCTTTATCAAATCCAACCAGCGTATATGTCTATAAATATTAATTCATAATTTTGCATCTATTCTAGACTCCAGACATACTTAGATCATAACATTTACAGAACAACACATGCGTTAGTATTCATATCTAGAATAAACATGATCAAACCATATGAAGATAATTCATTTCAAGCCTTAAGATCCTGATCCATCATTAGATCTTATCCTCCATCAACCACTAAGGTTCATCCTTGGTTCAGATCGAACAAAATACCATAAGCCGATAACTTGCATACTGGATCTCACAGTTCATCAGATATTCAATACTTGCACACTTGGCCTAATGATCTTCTCCTCCTTATATAGTTTTAGGCCTTTCTCAATACCATGGACCAAAACCACTTAGGACCAAATACCTAGGGTCCATACCTCGGACCAGATACCTTAGACCAATACCATGGATCAAAATACCATGGACCAAATACCTTGGACCAAAAACTTAGTTTTCCAAGATATACGCGCTTTTCCTTCAGTGAAAGTGTGTGTGTACATATACGCTACTTGTGGTCAGCGACCCTACGTGTATACGCAACTTGATCAAGGTGAACCTGTGTATACCTCTCTCTCTTCATTCTTTGTAGCTTGATCTATAATTCTTTGCCTTAAACCTGTTGCACTATGAACTGTCATTTGAGAGAGTTTCCATTGTACATTACTTCTGAATTGTTTCCTTTGAATTGCCTTGCATTTTGTCACAACTATCATGCATTCTGTCACATCTGATATCTCTTCTGTAGATTCATCTAGTTACCATATACAAGTGAGTTGTTTTGCTACAAGTGGGTTGCCACCAAGTACAACACATGCATCATAATGCCAACACTAACACTCTTGAATATCTTAAAGAGAAAATGTGCCAAGCGCCAGTCTTAGCTACGCCAAAATTCATAAAAATATTTATTATGGAATGTGATGCCTTGTGATATGGAATTGGTGTTATTTTAATGCAATAAGGAAGACCCATTTCTTTTGAAATTAGTCCAATCAAAGGAAAGTATTTACACAAACCTATTTATGACAAGGAAATTTTGCAATACCACATGCACTAAAGCAATGGAATCCTTACCTAATGGAAGGATATCTCAAGGTAAAAACACATCATGATAGTCTTAAATCATTTTTGGAAAAAATATTATCTTCAGAAGAGCAGCAAAAATGGGTCACAAAGGTTTTGGGATATGACTTTGAAATCATCTACAAAAAAGAGAAGCAAAATGTTGTTGCAAATGCACTCTCAAGAAAGGATGAGGATGTGGAAGAATTTCTTTGTGCCATTTCTATTATCCAACCTGATTGAATAATTGAAGCAATGGATGAATGGAAGAATGATGAATATGTGTGGACATTCATTCAAAAGCTGCAACGAGATCCTAGTAGATCTGATACTTTTAGCTATAAAAATGATTCATTATGGTACAAATATTGCTTATATATTTTTAATAATTCACAACTTCAACAAAAGATTCTTTTGGAATTGCACACCTCCCCCTTAGGAGGGAAATTAGGATTTTTAAAAACTTACCACAAGGTCAAGAAGGAATTTTTTTGGGATGTTCTTAAATCTGATATTCAGAAGTTTGTGGCAGAGTGTTTGGTTTTCCAACAAAATAAAGTTGAGACAATTAAGACCCCAAGACTGTTACAACCTTTATCCATTCCAAGTCAATGTTGGGAGGAGATCTCAATGGATTTTATCATAGGTTTACCAAATATAAAGGAAAGAGTGTCATCATGGTGGTAGTTGATAGAATTACCAAGTATGCACACTTGTGTGCATTATCCCATCATTTTAAGTCTAGTACAATTTCTATTGCATTTAAGGAAATAACTCAAAAGCTACATGGAAACCCAAAGATTATTGTAAGTGATAGAGATACCATTTTCACTGGAAATTTTTGGATGGAATTATTTTATTATTTGTACTTAATTATCTCATATCTCATCTTATCATCCTCAATCTAAAGGGAAAACTGAGATAGTGAACAAATGTTTGGAAGGATATTTTCATTGCTTTATATTTAATAAACAAACACAATGTGTCAAGTGGTTACCTCTAGCTGAATGGTGGTATAACACTTCCTTCCATATTGCAGCAAAAATGACCCCATTTATGGCACTTTATGGATATCATCCACCATCCATCGCATCATATTTAAGAAAAAAATCCAAGTTTCAAGCAGTGGAAGATCACATCGAGCACCAACAACAAGTTCTACAACTCTTAAAGGATAACCTCACTCCAGTGTAGAATTCAATGAAACAATAGGAAGATAAGCATCACATTGAAAGAATTTTTGTTGTAAGTGACTGGGTATTTTTACAGCTATAACCATACAAAAAAATTTCCCTCAAGTAATCTAAGAAGCACAATAAAGTATCACCCAAGTACTATGGTCCTTACAAGGTGTTGCAAAAGATTGGTACTACGGAATACAAATTGGAGTTGCCTACATCTTCCTTAGTACACCCAGTTTTCCATGTTTCATGCTTAAATAAGGTTATCGATGACAAGCTCCGAGTTCAAACAATATTTCCATAACTGGACTAAGAAGGAAAAATCATATTTGAGTTTGAAGCAGTCACAGAAACAAGAACCCAACAACTACAGAATCAATTAATTTCAGAGTATCTCGTTAAGTGGAAGAACTTACCCAGTGAAGATTCCACATGGAAGGATGAGAATTTTATGCAGAAGCATTCGAAACTACTCAAGCATTGAGGACAACACTTTTTTCAAGGAGAGGATCATGTTAGGTCCCTATAATACTAATGTATCCCCCTTATTGTTATTGCTAGTGTAGCCCCCTATTTTTATTGTTGTTCCCATGTATCCCCCATATTTCTATTGTTGAGCCCCATAGAAGCCCACTATTGTTATTATTGTGCCCTTACATTATTATTTTTATGTAGGCTCTTATTATATTTTGACTCCTTAGACTCCTACATATACCAAGGAGGTATTATCATTTGTATCATCCAAGAATTGTCCATTTATGTGATGTAAAGGAGGTTGCCCCTCGAAGAGACTAATTTTGAATTCTTTTATCTATGATTTTTTTTTATTTTTTTTTATGATCTGATTGCATAACAATTCAAAACCCTTCTTCCTTTTCTCTATCTTGGTTATTTTCTTGTCATCCCAACCATTTTGGAATGTTGGTTTATTTTTTCCCTTCTCATAGAGATATTATTCCTTCCTCATACCTTCATATAAATTCTTTGTTTTATCAAAATTAATTATGTCACCATCAAATAATGGAAACTCCCTCATGAATATCTCTATCTTTAGTTTTTCATCCTTTATAAAATCAAAATGCGTAAACAATTTAGTGAATCTTCGATCATATTATTCTGTTTTCATGTTCCCTAACTTGAGTTAGAAGAACTCCTACATTTCCTTTCCCAGTAATGCTCATATAGATATTTTATTTGGAAGTTATTTTTAAATTTCCTCCATGATATCTTTTCATCCAAATGTTTTACCTCTTTGAGTTTCTCCCACAACAAATTCACTTTTCACTTCAAGTGGTGGATTGCAATCCATGCCTCTAAATATGATGAGTAATCATGTAGCTAAAGGTAATTTATCATTTCTAATAGTGAATATTTACCCTTCTCCATTCTTGTGTTTACCATTAAAAGTATGAGCCTTTATCTTCTTGATCTCCCCTCACAAACTATCCTATTTGAGTCTCCTTCTTTGTTGCCTCATTGGTGATATTCTTGGACTACTTACTAATTCTAAGGATACATAGGCTCTCTTAGTTTATTTTCTTGATGCATGATGATGCCTACCAACAACACTTGTAGAGTGCCTTGAATATCTAACATCTTCCCCCTAACTCATGAGTCATTTTCCTCTACTTTCCTAGAATCAAAATTTTGGTCCATTTTCATCTATAATTTATTCGGGATCTATAAAATATGAATTCTAATTTGTTGTTGTCTCTCTTTAATCTCTAATTTATATCCATGTGGCTAAGCACCTCCATTTAGAGACTCTTCATGGTTTCCTCTAGGTCCTTATCCCCTATCCTATCCCTTCTATGCCCATTTGACTCTATTTCATCATTACCCATGCTAATGTTCATAAATTTGACTTCTTCTTCATGGATGTAAGACCCTTGAGAACACATCATACTTTCAATACATCATACCAAAATTATGGGCTTATAGATGTATTCTCCTTTTAAACATATTTATATAAACTCTTTGTTTTCCTAAATCCAAGTCAAAAATTGAATGTTATGGCTTAAAAAAATTGGACCCATTCAACCCAATTTCCCCTTTTTTATTAAAACAAACTTTTTCAATTCTTTTGAATATTTAAAATCCATCTCTCTGGTTGTGTTTAATTATCTCATAGCTTCCTATTGATTTCTTTGGTACTCCAATATAAGTTTTGATTATAGGGTTATACCCTTTTTAAGCGACTATATGCCCTATTTTTCTTTTTCATTGTTTCAATCATAACTTCTTCACAATAGCTCCATTTCGTGATTGTAATATGCCATTGGAAATTTCTCTTTAAACTATGGTATTTCAGATATGAACATTGCCTATACTAGGTTTTGTGGTTTTTCGCTACTTGAAAACATCATTTAGGACCTCAAAAATTTCCTACAAGGATGCCTTGAAAAAATGGCAAAAATTTGGAAAATTTGCTAAAATTTCAGGTGGCTTATCTCCATCGACCAATCAAATCATCTTGTAACTCTTCTCTTTTACCTTTTTCAACTATATAGACCTCATTTGTGATTTTTATTCCATTGGAAAGTAAGTTCATGTATATTTTTTTATTTTACTTCCTATTGGACATGAACTGATTTGCATAGCTTTCCTTAAACACTTGGCATACTTGCAAACATTCCTTTTGCACATCGGTCTCCACCTAGGCCCCACCATTCATGTGAGACCTTTGATGTGGTAATCCTTGACTGCATATGGCTACACACATGGTCCATACTCCAATTTTATCCATAGTAGGTGACTTTCTCATTCATAGATCTAACAGTTGAGCTTAAGGTTGATCAACAACCCAGATTCTTGTTAGGGTAGAACATGCACAGGGGTTTAAGGTGATTTTAACCCTAAATGAATATAATGGTTGATATTACCCTAATATGACATCCTAGATTTGTATTGGGTTATAACATGCACAAAATTTACCATGTGGTTAAACCTGCAATGGATATGACAACTATGATGATCTCTCATCAATGGTTCAGATCACACATTGGGTTATAACTTGCATGAAGGCTACAATCAGGTTTCACACCCAATATATCTAAAACTAACTTCACTCTGATCTAATGGCACATGAATTACATCTATGTTAGGTAAACTTGACTCATGATAGAGTCAAAGTTGACCAGGTTAAACAGTGATGGTTTTGGGGCAGATGGTATTGTGCACCCATAGTATTCTGCCCATGGTATTATATGTAATGGAGCTTATAAGAGGCTAGAAGGACTTCATTGTAAGGTAAGACCTGGAGGTGAGTAGTGAAGGCTCACTTGGTCAGATTGGCCAGGGTTTTGGCCAATGTTAATGAGATCTTTTTAGGTTGGGTTTTTCTCGGATAAACATTTGTGTTTATGTGTTTATGGTTGTTGCTAGTTATTTTTATATTTATTCCTCTCAGTGATTATTTATGTTATGCAGTAAATCTCTTAAAAACTAGTATCAGAGCCAAATATTGGCTTCAAATGGATTCTTTGATGATGAGATCAATGCAGCTTTTTTACAAATCTGGGTCTGGAAAATAATAGTGGAACAATCGTACGCAGAAGAACCTCGAGGTGAATGTGTGGATAGTGCCGTAACTGCCAGGGAATGTAGTGCATTTGCGATATTTACCAGTTTGGAACATGCCGACGAATTGTTTGGGATTCATGCGGCTATTTAAATAAGGTTGAGAGATACCTTTGGTAATATTAAAATTCAAGGTTGATTTTGTTCGAAGCTTTTTTCGTAGGGAATCGATACGGGATATTTCCTGTGTGTTCTATGCCATGTTGAAATATGGAGTAGGCGTGGGTTGCATGTAGGTCAACAAAATAAAATTGTTCATGTGGCTTCGAAAATTGTTCATTTTTTGCTACGTGAGGCCATCGGTGCTGGAATCTATGAGGTTCTCATCGGGCTCACAGTTGGAGCAGTTTGATAGAAGTTTTTTGAGCAAATCAAATTGAGAGAGGATGGATCAGAATCACAATAGTAATAAACAAAAAAAAAAATAATGAAGTCAAAATTATTGCATGTCAATGGGCATACTACTGTAATACCTGGTAAGGCATGTGTACCCCTCGGTGATCAAGGTTAGACCTAGGTGATAGGGGGGATGTCGAGTTAACAATACCCTGGGTAAAAACTCTAAGGGGGGTAAGAGCTAGAGTGGGCGAGATTGTCTCACTTAGCAGGTTTGGCTGGAGTTAGTCAAGGAACCCCAAGTCAAGTTTAAGGGGGGAATTGTTAGGTAAACTTAACTCAGGATAGAGTCAAAGTTGACCAGGTTGAATAGTGATGGTTTTGGGGCACATGGTATTGTGCACCGATAGTATTATGCCCATGGTATTATATGTAATGGAGCTTATAAAAGGCTGGAAGGACTTCATTGTAATGTAAGACCTGGAGGTGAGCAATGAAGGCTCACTTGGTCGGATTGGTCAGGATTTTGGCCAATGCTAATGAGATCTTATTAGGTTGGGTTTTTCCTCAGATTTGGGGTTTTCCCGGATAAACATTTGTGTTTATGTGTTTATGGTTGTTGCTGGTTATTTTTATATTTATTCCTCTCAATAATTATTTATGTTATGCAGTAAATTTCTTAACAATATAGTGGAAAGTAGTATGGATTTTTATAGTGCACAATCCACCCAATGGACTACAAAATTCATGATTCCCACATCTAATGACATATATTCATATTGAGTGGAAAGTTGTTGCTTGGTTCACGGGGTAGAATATTCTTGGTGGATCTAATGGCTAGTATCAAATGATATCAATGGCTATAGTGCACATCATGCATTGAAAATAATAACACGTTAATGCACCACATTCACCCTATGGTGTCTAGTCATGCCATGGCCTACCACCTACCCTCCTCACCTACCAACTTAGCTACCACCTAACATTGCCACCTCACTATTGATTTCACAATAATAATAAAAAGAAATTTCAAAACTTATTTTTTCAATTTCATTATTTTCTTCCTATCAATAATATGCATTTCTACCCAATTTTCGTCAGCTTAAAATCAGCGTCTCTGATATTGTAATTTATTTTTTATATGGAATTTCCTGAGTCAACTTGTATATCTACTGTTTGGGTGGACATCATCCCAAAATTGGGATTCTATTCATCTCTATCCCCTACCCAAGTTTTTTCAAATGGTTGCCTAATAGCCTATGATTTTCCTTATAATTGATTATGAACCATATGGCCTGAGTGTTGTAAACCTAGAATTTGATACCATTATATAATGCCCCAACCACCTATTGAGGCATATAACTATGCTTGTTATCACTGCAACTGATTATCATAGGAAATTTTATTTTATTTTTAATTCCTATATTGGTTCTACACATATATGAATGCATTTTAAAATGTAATAACTCATATATAGGAACATATTTTCATAAATGACAATTGTAAATTAAAAACTATATGTAGTACATATAAGGACATAAATTATTGAAGCATGAATACATTATCACATAAGGAAAATGCTTATCTTTTTATTGTCACCAACTAACTACAAACCTCATATTCCCCTCCAAACCATAGAGTGTCATGCTCATTTTCTCTTAACTGTGGGGAACCCTTGAGCTAGGGCTTTGACTCCATAAGGAAACAACTTACCAAAACCCCATACACATATGATACCATAAATAAACAGGGCCAAGTTTCCAAAACCCAACAACCTCCAACCTATAGGCTCACATCCCCCATCAACCCCATACCCAAGTACTACATCCCCTTCTCTATACTCACGGTCCCTTGGGTTGTGCACTATCTCCAGAGTGACCAAATTGGTTGGCTAGGGATGTCCAAAGTCCAGTATCTATAGGAGTTCCTACTGCCCTCATACTAGGAATTCTCCCCCTCCATGGCACCAACATTCTAACTTTTATTTGTGTGTCATTCCTTTGACACTTTGTACCCTCTAAATTCACTTGATGGAATTTTGTTAAAAGAATGTGCACTTTATAAATATAAAGTCATAGAAAGCCCCCTTTTAATACACATGGAGTATCAACACCACATAATTTTTTCATTTGACTTGGTCTACAACATAATATATTTGTTTTTAACATGCATTAAATTTCATATTTTCAAAGCTATGCTCTCTAGCCTCAAATCATATAAAACATATGTACATGGGCACTCTAGCCCCAAGAGATTACACATAAATGCACATGGGCACATCGACCCTCAAAAGTATTTATTAGCTCAGCAACCTAAGTTTTGTATGTACATGTTATCTACAATTGAAGGGTCAATATGGGGTGATACAAATCAAATCCTATGAGGGGGTGTCCCTAGTTATAGCTTGGTGTTGAAAGTCTAACAGGATCAACGCTTTGGCCATTAGATTATTTGTTTGCATTCTACAGTGAGTTGTGAGTTGCTTCCAAAATGCATTTACGAACATATTGTGATTTTTATGTAATGGTATGAAAACATAACCAAGTAGAAAAAAATGAGTTTTTTAAGCTTTAACATTAATATTTTGCGATGTCCTAGGTGACCACACTACAAAATTGCTCCCATCTAGTTTTTTTTTTTAAAATTGATCCTCTTGTACAAAATTTGCATTGATCTTTACTAAACAAAATCATATTTCCAAAGATCCTCAAATAATTCAATTTTCAACCTATGGAATCATAGGAGAAGGGCGTCCCTATATGTAACCTAGTTCCATGATTATGACAAAATTGATTGTTTGTCAATCAAAGTCCTTGTTCAATTTTTAGGGCGAGTTGCAAATTGTTTCCAACATTCATTTAT
Source organism: Pinus taeda (assembly GCA_000404065.3). Lineage (NCBI taxonomy): Eukaryota > Viridiplantae > Streptophyta > Pinopsida > Pinales > Pinaceae > Pinus > Pinus taeda. The sequence goes on along the minus strand of APFE030040236.1, from coordinate 45,145 downwards.
GGACATTTGTGATTTTTTTCATGGGTACAAAAAAAAAGTGCAGAAAAAAGGATTTCCATAAGCTTTCACATTTTTGTTTGGCCAAGGCCCATTTCAACATGCTACCCACAATCACTCCAACTAATGTTTTTCAAACTCGTCCCCCTTGTGCAAAATTTGCATTGATATTTACATAGCAAACCCTAAATGTGAAATCCTCAAACAAATCAATTTTCGACCTATAGAATCATAATAAGTGGGTGTCCCTACATGTAATCTGGTGCTAGGATTCTAATAGGATAAACAATCTTCCCATATAAATCTTGGTTTGAATTTTATATCAAGTTGGAAGTCACTTCTAGAAGCCAATTAGGGACATATTGTGATTATTTTTTAGGGGTATGAGAACCAAGCTAAGTAGCGAAAATGAGTCCCGTTAGCTTCAAAATAGTGTTTGGTCATTGACCATGGGATAATTATGTATTGTATATGGATGGAATTGTTTTTTAGACCATTGTGCGATACTAAATTCAATTCCAGTGCATAATTAGACAATGTTTGTCAATGTATATTGACGTGGAATTTAAAAAACCATAGTTTTGTGCAATTCGGCCATTGATGTATATTGACATGGAATTTGAAAAACGATAGTTCTGATAAATTTAATGTCCATTAAGTATATTGAAATGGAATTTGTAAGAAACACAATATTATTCAATTTTAAATCCCTAGTTTTGTGTAATTTGAAAACCCTCACAATGTGTAATTTGATAATTCTAGTTTTTATAATTTGAAAAAATCTTGGGGGCTAAGGTTTACTATTTTGGTGCATTTCATATCAAGGGTCTGATGAGTCTCACTTGCACCAACTTTTATTAATTTATGGTGGTAAGGCTATGTGTTGAAAACCTAGTTGATGGCCAAGGTGAAGTGTAGACAACCTCATTTTGTCCTAAGAGATGAGTATAAATTTTCTCTTTATGCAAATACCTTAGGATGTTATCTTTTCTCACTATATTTATAAATGTTATAAAGCCATGAAATTTTATATGGATAGAATTTTGTTGCTAATAGGTTATTGTGACTAATTTACACCTAAAACACTATGTGGGAGACTCCTATAAATGACACACTAAAGCAACACACATATAAGTGGCATAATTTTAAGTGATACCCCATAAGAAATGTAGATATAAGTGATACTATTCAAATTCAACATGCCATGTAATATACCTACTATAAGTGACATAGTTAAGCACTAATGTAGTAAAAAAAGTCACACATGAGTCGTGGCACACCACATCAAGTGTCACATATAAGTTATGCACCTTAACAAACAATGCATAAGTGATGTGCATAAGCAATGAACAATTAACAACATAGTGAGTTCATTTTTAAGTGAATAATTAGACAATGTAAGTATACACATGATATTGAACTTACATCACAATATGTTAATTTCCATCAATGTATATTCATGTGGAATTTGAAAATCCATTGTTTTGTGCAATTTGAAAACCCTAGTTTTGTGGAATTTGAAAACACTGATAATGTGGAATTTGAGAATGCTAGTTTTTCATAATTTGAAAACCATATTGGTGGTTGAGGTTTCTTATTTTGGTGGATTTTGTATCAAGGGTTTGACGGGTCTCACTTGTGCCAACTTTTATTAATATATGGTGAATAAGTTTAAGTGTGGAAAACCTAGTTGATGGCTAAGGTGTAGTGTGGATAACCTCATTTTGTCCTGAGATATCAACATAAGGTTTATCTTTATGCACTTTCCTTGGATGTTATCTTTATTCATTATATTTATAAATTTTAAGAATCCATGAAATGTTATATGGATGGAATTTTGTTGTTTACGGATCATTGTGACTAAATTATACCCAATACACCTTGTAGGAGACTCCCATATGTGACACGCTTAAGAAACATGGATATAAATGGTATAATTTTAAGAGATACCCCATAATCAATGTACATATAATTGAGACTCTTCAAAGTGAGACACATCTTCGATGTTATTGTTCATTATAGCTATGAATTTTATGAAGTCATGAAACATTATATGGAAGGAATTTGGTTTTTTATACCATTGTGACTAATTTATACCCAACACACCATAGGAAACTCCCGTAAGTGACATACATTTAAGCAACAAACATATAAGTGACATAATTTTAAGTGATGCTCTATAAGAAAGTACATATAAGTGATACTCTTCAAAGTGAGACACATTTTCGACATGCCATGTAAGATATCTACCATAAGTGACATAGTTAAGCATTAATGCAGTGGAGTAATGCACACTTAAGCCATTTTTTCACCATATTAGGCGTCACATATAAGTGATGCACCTTAACAAACAACACATAAGAAATTAATGATGACCATGACGAACTGTGCATCAATGCACATAAGTGATGCACCATAAATGACACATAATTAATGTTCTTACATAATAAATTTACCAATCAAACAGAAATGTGACCTCAAAATGAGAAATCTAGCCAAAAACCCCCAAAAACATGAAAAAATGGCCAAAAAATGAAGTGTGTATGCTAGAATGACATTTTTTTGGATAAATTTTCAACATTTTTTAAAAATTATAGTAAAAACCATTTTTTGCACAAAAAACATGTAAAAACAAAAAGTATTGATGTTGGCATCAACATTTTTTTTTTGGCTAAAATTCCAACATTTTTTGGAAGTGGCATTAAAATAAAATGTCATGACTCGAAAAACCATTAAAATTCCAATAATTTTCAACAATATGTTGTAAATAAAATATCATGACTCCAAGAAAACCTTATAATTTCAACATTTTTCAACCATAGAATTAAAAACAAATATCATGACTATAACAAACATTAGATTTTTAATATATTTCAAGATCAAATATCATGACTAAATTAAACCTTAAAAATAAATACCTAAATCAAAAATTCATTATGCTAAATGCTAAAAATATTGTAATTTTAAAATCTTAGCCTAAGACAACTTGCCACATTGCAACGAAAAATTAAAAATCAACCATCAAATTGACACATAGTGGGGGTATGTTTGGCCCATTGCAATGGAAACTTAAAAATCAACCATAAAATTAACACATAGTAGAGGAAAACTTGATTCATTGTAACAAAAATTAAAAATAATAATAATAATAACAAAAAACAAAAAATTATCAACCATCAAATTAACACATAGTAGAGGTGACCGTGATTCATTGTACCAAAAACTGGGGAAAAAAACTATAGAATTAACATATAGTGGGGTTGGATTACTAGTCGAACATCGACGTAGCCTCTACAACAAAAATGAAATAAACAAATCAATAAAAATAAAGAACAAAACAAAACCCAAAAATAAACAAAAATAAATAAAAAATAATAATAAGTTAAAAATAAACATTGAAACAATATAAATTTAAAATTAAAAATATGACAAAAAAATCAAATTCAACATAAAAAGCAAACAAACAAATTAGATAAAATAAATATCTCTATATATCTATATTCTATATCTATATTCTATATCTATATCTATATCTATATCTATATCTATATCTATATCTTTACTATTTATATATATATATATATATATATATATATATTATATTATTATATATTTATATATATATTATATATAATATATTTATATATATATATATATATATATATATATATATAAGAATTAAATTTTAAATAAAATAACAATTTTAAATATTAAAAAAAAATAACAATTTTAAATACTAAAAAAATTAAAAATTTCAATATTGCCCCACCCTCCATGGCGCCTTGGCAGGTCGGTAGGTGTGGCAAGCTAATCCTGGGAATTGGCTGGCACACCAGCCCAGCTACCAAGGGGCCACAAGCCAGGTTGTAGGGAGCTATGCTAGCTCCCGCCACGCTGGCTCGTGTTGGAAAATGGAAAGTGGCAGCTATTAATATTATTTTCCTTAACCTTGATATTTTTTTGTGAATCTTATTTATTTTATTTAGTTAGATCTTTCCATCAAATAATATCAAGAATAGTAACAACAACAATAGAGGACATAAATATTAGGCTATCAGCCAGAGAAAAACCCTTCGAAGGAGAAAATATGCAAAATCTTATCTTCTTATAATATACTTCAAAGGAGATACAAAGACCCAAACCCTAGACCAAGTCATTCTCTTAGTACCCAGTCAGCCCTTCTTCAAGTTCTTCCCTGGTTTTACACCAAGTTGCTACACACTACAACTTCGCCCTACCAGCTTCAATACTTCTACTCAACTTGCAACTTTGACCCTGCATTTTTGGTCTTGCAGCTTCCAAGGAAACCCTCTATCAACCTCCTTTTGAGACCTTCCTGGAGCAGGACAGCTCCTCATAAGTTCAATGAGGTCTAGATAGAGTATCCTTCCCTCTAGGTACAATATGTTGCACTTCATCCTACTGCAACTCGACCCTATAATTTCGACTTCCTTCTGCAACACTAGAAACCCTAGAACTTCACATGTGTGAGAGATATAGAGAACAAAAATCAATATGTTTCATCCTTCTCTCTTCTCTTAGACCTTCACTCTCCTTCTTCTAGCTTCCCAACTCCAGCTCAAACTCTTTCTTGATAGATAAAACTTGTGTAGTGAGTGAATGCCAAATGAGGTCAAACTGCCCCTTTATATACCCTTCTCAAGGTGTCGAATTCCCTCTTTTAGGCTGACTTGATGTTTCCAAGGTCAACTTGTACTTTAAGAGTTTCCAAGACTTTCTATACTAATAAATAATTCTTTTTACAATTACATTTTCCTTGTAAGGCTCTTATAATCATTATGTCGACTCCTTTGACTCATGGAAATAAATCCTAGGACCTAATAAACCCTAGAAGCATGAAGAACATGCCTTTATCTAGAAGACCATCAATAATGAGCAGGAAACCGGTGCTTTAATAATAATAATTTTTTCTTTTCTTTTTGTGTTTGTTACATAGGATACATATTGAAATGTGTACAACAATTATGAAGACTGAAACTAGTTACCTTTTTTAACACTCCCTATTAACTAGGGAGGTATTCATAATTGTATGGCCAGTGCAACATCATATCTCAAACTAAAGACTTCTCATAAGAAGATTCATATTGATAATTCATATTGTAACCATCATCATCATGATCGTGATTGTCTCTGAGGCCTAACTAGACATGATTTACTTTAATTAAGATCACTATGTTGGGAGGCTTTAGGTGTGATACCACACTAGCTCTACATGGTACATACCCCATCTAGATGTCTACAAGGTATGTCCTTTTAGGACTATTCCTATCTTGGATCTCCAATCCTAAGTCCTCAAATAATATTGGTCCTCTTCGACCACTCTTCTCTTGGATACTTGTCACATCCTCAAAGAGTGTTGGTACCTTTCCTTTCTTGGATATCTTATCCTCAAGGAAACCACAAATTTCTATCAAATCCTCTATCATTCTCTCTTCATCACCTGAATATGGGAATGCACATGCGATTTCCAACATCACTACCTCTCGACTAGAAAGAACATCCATATATTCCTTTAATCTTTAGAATAAAACCTTGCTCCTATACTATGAGACTCCTTTACTCCCTCTCAAAATCAGAGGAGATCTAGACTTCATTTCTATTTGGGAAATCACCATCACGAATCTTATATATTATCTTCAAAAGAGTATCAATTACCAATTATTTATAGTTTCTCGACTCCCTCTTTCCTCTACATCATCGAGTTTTCTTATTTCAAGGTATCATGGAGCCACCTTCTCTCTTCAATCTTGTGATAGGTTCTGAGTCACCTTTCTTTCTCATAATTTTGATCTTCAACATCATAGATGAAATAATTCTATTAATCCTTTCCAAAATTCAAGCTAATCATAGCTTCTTCTTGAAGGTGATCTTCCTTTGACCTTCAAGTTGTCTCTTCACACTACTACCTTTTAATCCAAAGATGTCTACATCTTGACTTCATAGTTTCCATCTACCAAATATTGAGCTTCTCTCAATAATCCTCATACATTTTCATCCATAAGGTTGGAATTACTTCAACTATCATCACGTATCCTTGCAACATTCTACCAGGTAGAAAAATAATATGTTAACCAGATAACAACCAATAATGAAAATCAAACTTACCTCATTATGACGTCATTCTCGTTCCATCAACATCCTCTTGGTCCATCTTTATATCTTCCTTGATGCATCAGAGTGCCCACAGATTGAATTTGATGACCAAGTTACGACTTTTATTCTAGAGACTATACTGGATGTTAATCATTATCTTTCATATTCTAGAGAAATCCTTAACCTTTTATACATCCTTAAGTAAGTCAACTCCTATTCTTTTCCAACATCATATATTCATATACTTAAGCATATTTTTATGACCAACTTTATTTCCACAAGATTCATCACATATGAATCTTATCCAAAGTTTTATATCAAACATGCATTCCCATGCTTTCATCTCATCAACTAGCTATTCATATGTCTCACAAGAGCTTGCATCTTAACCCATTGCATTCTTTCATCCCCTTACCAATATTGATTCCATGTTACATGGAATGTCTACTAGCCTTTGTCATAATGCTTCTTCTAAGACCTTTTATAATTATGGTTCTTTTAGGATCATGATGATCCACCTAAGAAAGATGATTTCCTCTAATATAATGTTAGATAATGCATGGATGATCATTATGAAAAATGGTCTATCTATTCATATAATTAGATTATCTCTACAAAGAAACTTGATCAAATTATAGACATGCTACTACCATATGCTTATTTCAATAATGTTATGCAAAACATACTATCTTAAATGAAATATTAATCTTCATAAAGAACCTAATAATCAATTAACATTCTTTAGTAGTAAAGATCCTTCAGTTCTTCCTTCATTTCCTTATTCTTAGGTTTTCCCACTACTTCGGCTACATGAGCTTCACTTCTTTCTTTTATCTTATTATTTTGTTGGTTTGGACAATCCCTCTGAAAGTGTCCAAACTCATTTAACTTCAAGCATTGAACCTTAGACATGTATTTTCTTCTTGGACTTACCAAACTTTCCCTTCTTCAGTTTCTTGACTCGGGATAGAAAGGCTTGAGACTTCTCATATGATCCAATGTCATATTTGACCTTGATCCTTCATTATTCCAACATGCACTGAGCCCACAAGTCATCAAAGGGAGTTGAATCCTTCTTGAAGTAGATTCTTGTTACAAAGTTTCTCCATTCTAGTGACAATGCATTTACAACACAACTGGTTACTTTTGAATAAGTATTTGGTTTCCAAAGTCCTTGTAGATGGTCTCTTAGTTGAGAGACTCTCATGAGAAAGGATGCCACATCCTCGTCCTTTGATTTCTTCATTCTATATAACTTGTTCTGCAAAGGCATCTTTTGTCTTGTTATACTTACAGAGTACAATTCACTGCCTTTTCATACATGCCCTTAGAATTCTTCAAGTTTATAGTAAATCGAAAAAGAGAATCCTTAATTGTTTCAACTATGATCCTTTGAGCCCTTACTTCCCATTTCTTATACTTTTCCGGTTCTTGTGTCTTGTCTTTTCTTGGTTTAGTGATTTCCCCAGTAACATATTCCATTAATTCTTGTTCTATGAGTATCAAGTCAATTATTTTCTTCCATGTTAGATAGTTTGATGCCCCAACGAGCTTATTTCTCTCCTTGAAAAAAGAACCCACATGACTTGTAGATTCAAACATGATGTAATAATATGATAGTTACTTGAGATCAAGATTCTCTTTTATGATTTCTTCAATATTTTTTATGCCTTCAAGATCCTTGAAAAGTATTCAAAAATGTGTTTGAAGATGTTTCTTGGGTTTCTTTCAACAATAACTTCCAATATCCTTGATGCCTTCTTCAAAAATTTCCTTCCAAATAGATTTTCTTTCAGGAGAGATCAACACCCTTCTTGTACTCTTTCCTTTGATGTAGTCTTGATCTTCTTCAGTAGAAACCCTTCTACTAGGTCTTCTACCAATGAGTTTTCAATCCTTCTTGAAGTCTTATTATTTAGTCTTTTCTTGAGAGTTTCCTTTTTCCCTTCTTCTTGATAAGAAAATCCTTCTAGTGTCCTTCCATCCACCTTCCTTATTCATCTTAGCTCTAAAACCATTTTGGAAATGGAGACTAGCAACTATTAATCCTATTTTCCTTAACCTTGATATTTGTTTGTGAATCTTATTTATATTATTTATGTTCTTTAGTTAGATCTTTCCATCAAACAATATCAAGAATAGTAACAACAACAATAGAGTACACAGATATTAAGCTCTTAGCCAGGGAAAAACCTCTCAAACAGGAAAACTCGGAAACTCTTCTCTTCTTAGAATCTACTTCAAATGAGATACAAAGACCCAAACCCTAAATGAATTCCTTCTCATAGTACCAAGTGATCCCTTCTTCAAGTTCTTCCTTGATTAGACACAAAATTGTTACACTACAAATTTGGCCTACTAGCTTCGATACTGCTACTCAACATGTACCTTTGACCCTGCAATTTTGGTTTTACAACTTTCAAGGAAACCCTAGATCAACCTCCTCTTGAGACCTTCCTGGAGCAATACAACTCCTTCTAGGGTCAATGAGGTCTAATTAGAGTATCCTTCCCTCTAGCTACAAGATTCTACACGTTGTCCTACTGCAACTCGATCCCGTAATTTTGGCCTCCTCGACAGTACTAGAAACTTTAGAACTTTGCACGTGTGAGAGAGATAGAGCCCAAAGACCAAGATACTTTTTCCTTATTTCTTCTCTTAGACCTTCACTACCCTTCTTCCATCTTCCCAACTACAGATCAAACTCTTTCTTGATAAATCAAACTTGCGAAGTGAGTGAGTGCCAAATGAGGTTGAACTGCACCTCTATAACCCCTTGGTAGTTGGGTTGGGGTGGCAGGCTAATTCCCAAAATTATCCTGCCCCTACCCCACATCCCCTTGGAAGTTGGGCAGGGTGTTGGGCGCAACCCAAATTGACCAGATTTTGGGTAGATTTAGGGCAAGAAATATGTTTTTGTGGGGCACATAGTAGAAAAGATGTCGCAGAGTATGAAGTGGACCATGCAGTAGAGAAGCGAAGCACAAAGAAGATTGTGCAGTATAGGGTCTTCGGGGAGAAGTCCCTTCCTTTTTTATAAAAACATAATATTGTATGAGTTGAAGGGTTTTGGACCATAGTCCCTTGTATTTTGGAAACCATGGAATCGGGTCCATGGTAGTGCAACGATGTAATCCCTCATGTAATAGTATATTAGGGATGAATAATAAAGGAGGAAAAGTATTTATAGATATATATGTTTATGGTTGTATTCTACTTATCCATACTTTGGAGGAAGGGGAAAGGCTTCACAGTTGAGTGCATGAAGGCCTGGGTCTGTAGCTTAGTGCACAAATCATCTGTAGTTTAGTGCATAGACACCTTGCAGCAGTGTGTGCAGGGAAGAATTATCGTTGTACCAAATTCTATATTATAAGCAACAATTCTTGTGTATGTAGTCCCACATCGGGATGAACCACAAGAAAAATATGTGTCTCATGTGTTAATTTTCTTATTGTCTACACTTTATTTCAGTACTGTGAAGTTTATGGATTTTTATGTTATGTTTAAATGATGAATGTAATTCTGTGAAAGTGATATATAAGTGCAAAATAACCAATGTATGAGAAGTATTATATAACTATTAAAGCATAAAGAAAAAACAAAAGTGCGACATTATAGCATCCATTAGGTTGCAGAAACCTGGTTCTACAACCTTCCATAATTGCTTTGAGTGAGACTGCGATCTGCTTGCAAATCATTGCTGAGAGGGCTAGTGGTTGAGGGTTTTGTTGGTGCACAGTAAAAGTTGGAACCTCAGTCATGCCAACCTAAGCCAAGAAATGGTTATGTTTCTGGGACTAGGATCTATTTGAGGGATGTTTATGTGGCATCCATCAAAAAACGAAATTCAAGATTGGGTAGAATAGAAGGAATGAGAATTTGTATAAATGGAAAATAGAACCCCTCGTATGTCAACTAGGAGGTGGTTGGAGAATTAGATTTTCGAAAATCAATAAGAAATCTTCTTTAGCTCATTCCATGTGGAGCTATATGAGTGGATATCAAGGTTTATTGAGAGAAAAGAATGATTTAAAGGAGATGAACCTAAGGAGTGCAATCCTGAATTAATACAACAACTCAAGAACACTGACAATAGTATTTCAAGAGCTATTGATTTCTGGATTAATAACATCTTAGGAAGATTCATTATTGAGTTAGCAGTAGACTCGATTGTGTCCTACAGTGAAGCAGAACAAATTCTTTTCAAAGGACCATGAGGTAAGTTCTTAAAATCTATGAACCTTTGGATTAAGATGCTTTTGTGTGAAAATGGGATTTTACGAATGCAGTCAGACTATTAGTTACCTATGTTTAGAAGGTTCAAAGAAGAGAATAGGAAAACATGAAGTGGAAAAAGATATAGAATAGACACTAGAAAGAGATCTCATGGCCAAGATCCAAACACTTTTATAGAAGCTGACTATACCTCTATGTTAAATGAGTCTGAAAGTGAAGAAAACCATCCTCAGAACCTTGAAGTAACCCCACAACATTCACTGTTCCATGAAATTTCGTCGAAGCAAAAATCAAGTAATAATCAAGGTATTTCTAGTTTTCCATGTCCCCCTAACCCTCCTATCCCCCTATCCCTCATCCCCCTCACCCTTCCCCACCGTGAAGAAATATTGCTGATGATATTAAGTTGCATGTTTTTAAAGGGATTGGATAAGAGGATCCAGAGAAAATTTGGTTCTTATGTGAAGCAGTATGGACAACGAAGCAAGTCCATGATGAAAATATGAAGAAATGCAGCTTGTTAAAACATTTTGAGATATAACATTGACATGGTATATGAGGTATTCGAGAAATCAGGATAGACCATTTACATACATTAAAATGGCAATAGTAAATGAATTCAAGAAGCCGGAGTTTGATTCATAGTACATCATAGAGCTAAAAGAAATCAAGCAAAAGCCGATTTAGTCTGTTTAGTTATTTGATCAAGGATTAAAGACAATATTGGATCAAATGAGCTTCAAAGTAGCTTTGCAACGACATAAATAATGGTTTATAGTTGCATTGCTTCCACATATAATATTTCCTTTGTCACAATAGAAAATAGAAACTCCAGCTGAAGATTTAGAACTTGCAATGAAGTTAGAAGCTTTGCCGATAGTGGATACCAATGCAGGTATGCCATAGATGTAGAGGCACATGGAAAATTTGACTTTGCAGATACAAGATATGAATAAAAGTAAAGAAATTCGAGGAGAAGTATGGTGTACAAAGTGTAAAGGAGAACGCCATTCTAAGGAACAATGTCATCTCTTTAGAAACTACATGGCTAGTGGAGCACTGAATACTTTGAATCCTAGATCTAGCTTATGGTGCGAGATATGTAAAAATAGGGGCGAAAATTGTGTTGAAGACTGTTATCTTTTGCAAAAGTATGTGAAAACTCCAAGAAAGCTATATTGCAAGTTATGAAAATCAGTGGGACATGATGAAAACAATTGTCGAGCTTATGAACTAATGATGGATTGAAGTGCTCATGCATATAGGATGCAAGCCAAAGAACATGGACATGAGGAACATGGACAACATATTGGTCAAGGTGGTTATCAAGGTCGAGTTCGAGGTATTGGCCGAGGTGGTGGAGGTAGTCGAGGATGAGGACATATTTAATCTGCTATAACTATAGCCAGGTAGGACACTTCGTGAGAGACTGTCAGAATCCTACCATGACATGTAAGTATTGAAAATATTTTGATCATGTAATTGAAGAGTGCTGATACTTATGGAAAAAATGCAAGAAAAGAGGAACCAACAACCGAAACAAAAAATCTAAATGATGACTGCAGTACCAAGGATATATGAACCTTACATAAATATTGTAACAAGAAGTGGAGTTACAACTAGGGATGATAAGGAAGATGGGAAGAAGGAAGTCGAAGCTACTGGGTAAGAAAGACTACTAAAAAATTCCTTGTGTTTGATATTCTGTTGTATCAGCTACAACCACACTCCAAAATTTTTCCGTAGCCTGTTTTGGAGCCTCCCTACCAACCTTCACGGTAGCTTGCCTTGCTTCATCAAGTCCTCAAGCTTCAGTGTCTTCCTTGCTCAAAGGCAGCTTGTCGATCATAGTCTGATATTTTCTCTTCATAGGCTTCTCATCCATACTTGGTCTAGTTATAGGCTGAGCAGCTTCCTAGCGAAATTTGCACATTTCTCGAGGGAAACTGGCCATTCCCTCTAGGAATTGTGTAGTTCCCTCTAACAGCCTACTGGGTTCCAAGATTGCGCTATCCTACCAGCCAACCCTCCCAGCAGGATTTACATAAATTTTCCCATCAAAAGGTCGTTCAACCCAGGCTTTAAACAAATCTGGGCAGCAGTCAACTATTGGGCTCAAAACTTGTGCAATCCCCTTGGGCAGTCAACCCAGCTTACAATCAGAAATGCACATTTTCTCCAGCAGTCAAGCAGTCGCTTGCATGTGCAGCTAAGTTGATCGGTTCTCTACGGGACCGAGCAAAATAGACTTGCATGCATACATTACTTCTCCCAAGGTAGCATGAAAAGGCATCCCTTGTTTAAGGATATATAGTAGCAGTTGGAGGTTACATGCAAGGAGTAATTCAGAAACCTCCCTCCAAGCGTCACTTCCCCTAGATTTATGGCATGTGCGTCACAACCTTGATGTTATCAAAACTCATCAAATGAATGCTACAGAGCTCATTCCTCACATCAACCTTGTAGCTCTGACATCCCACATCACTTCTAAGATTAGTTGGCAAACTCAGCTCAATTGTTTTTGGGTAAGCTTGCTTCCCATGCGTTGTGCTGCATTTTTGTCACTTTTTGTGCATTCAATTGTGTGAGCATTTTTTTCTTGATTTATTTGAGCACATACTGTCGTTTACATGTATTCTAGCTTTTCCTAGGTCTATTTTAATTTTCATTGCTATCTCATTGTTGTCGAATGCATGACACTGCTTTTGCACGGATGTTCACCCAACTAGAAAATGGCCTCACCCACCTGCATGTTGATCTGTTTGCTCAATCTTCCATTCATGTTTTTCATGCACTATTTATCACTTCTACTATCATTTAGTGTTGCCATGCATTTCATCAACTTACTTGCTTTCAGTTTTCTGTTGGCAATTCGGGCCAACCTTGGCCCGGTCTTTGCCTTCACTAAGGCTTCATTGTGCAATCCGGAGAAGGCAGGCTCACCTACCTCTCTAGATTTGTGCATTCTAGCCTAACATTACCCTCCTGGATTGAATTGCACATTTATGGAGGTCAATGGCTGCTTGGCCCAAAAATTTGCACAAATTTATCCCTGGGCCAGCAGTCTTCCCCAACTGGAATCGCGCATTCCGCAATCCGAGCAGCCAACTACCCAACTGGATTGCTCATTTTTCAGTTCCAAAAATCATTTAGTCTCCTAGTCGCTTAGACTATGCCTTGTGTATTCTTAACAATTGGTCTCCCAACCTCCTTGACAAAATTATGCAACCTTCATGATCATTCACCCAGGTATGTTGCAAGTCAATTCTCATGTTCATTTTGATTTTCGACTGATAGGTTGCTTGCTATGAGTGTTTCTATGTCTCCAGGTATCACAGGTGTTCATCTGACTCTCAACAATACAGGTACAATGGTTTCCAAGGGAGCAGAGACAAAGACACGTTCAGAGCATGCTTAGGGATGCAGTCGATCAAGTGTCCATGGGCTTATTAGCTCACAAACACATCAAGTTGCTCATGGACAAGGACATCAAGTGGCAACATCACAGGGAGCAGCATCATGAACAACAGCTGAAGGTAGCATACCGAATGTAGCGAATGCAACAAACACAACAAATGTAAGAGGAAGGTTGTTGACAACATGGAGGCGGAGCAAATTTGTAATATCAAGCAGATCCACTAATAATGAAAGCAACTTTGGAGATTCAGGCTATGAAGTGACGACTTGCCATGAATATCGTGCGAAGTTAAAAGATGAAACAAAGAAGGAGTTTCATATGTTGAAGCAGAAAATCAGGAAGAAAATGAAGTTGCACAAACAAACGAATGAGTTGCAGCAGGAACATGAATAACAGTGGGCGCAACAGGTAGTCATGGATGAAACTGCGCTAGTACAAGTTAAGGATCCATCCCAATAGCTGACACAGAGAAAACATGGTGAGCAGTGTTTTTGATTGCATGCAAAGGATCCAGCAGCATATATGTCGCTAAGCACATGCATGCAATCCAACCCATTCAACACACTCACCAAGGAAAAGACAAGAAGTAGGTCCAACTGGGGCTGAACATGCACTTCAGAAAGTTGATGCACATGGCCACCAACACACACTTGAAGATTAGCATGAACACTATGCATCAGTGTGTTTCTAATTCAACCGTACCCAAGAAGACCATGCACATGTTAGCAGACAAGTTGGATAAAGGAGTCGAACCAATGTACCGGGTGCAACAGAGGCAAGAGTTTGCTTCAAAAAAATATCACCTTGAGGTTCATGCACACCATCACAGATGACCAAGCTTGGCATCAGCTCACCATTTTCACCATCACAAGCATGTCAAAGAGTTGGTCTCACCACAACGACCGAGTGTCAGTGATGTCTTGCAAGGCTTGCTCAAGCCATGTTGTCTCACATGAGTACATGTGCATTGTAATGATGAGTCATGTCAAGTGTAAGTCGAGTGTCAACAGTCAGATGTAACAGTCATAGAGTAGGTAAAGAGTCATGAGGGTAGTTGAACTATTGCAAAGGGGAATGTCAAGGGTCACCCCACCCTTTGCTATAAATAGTCCCTCATAACTTATTGTATAGGCTTTTGGTCATCCAAGCTTCTACTAAAACTATCTTGAAGAAGGCTTGGACATTATTGTAATGTGCCTTGGCTTCTCCATTACATGGAGCTAGCATATCTCTGTGGAGGAGCAGGAGGTTGTGGCTGTAATGTTCCACTGATGGGGCTAGCAGGTTTACATGGTGTATTGTATGATTGTGACTTACACTTATTTAATAATAAGAGCCAACACATTTGCATGCATATGTTGTTATTGTAGCTGGATTGCTCTAGTTTCCTTAATGATATATGTTGTTTAACTTACATACTTGTGTATGAACTAATTCACATGCAATTATATGAATCTTGTTGTTAATGTGTTTCATATGTTGTTAATGTTGTCACTGTCTGTGTCGATTGCTCTGTCAGACAACAAATAGAACTTTCTCTAAACCTTGTTATATCAATTTTCACACTCATCTCTGACTAATCCGTGAGTGTTGTTCATGTTATCTTACCTTGTATGTTGGGACTGTCACATCCGTGTCAATTGCTCTGTCGGAAGCTGTGCATGTATGTGTCGACTTCTCTGTCAAAAGTTGTGCATGTTTGTGTCGACTACTCTGCCGAGTTGGGACTGGTCCCTTTCAACGTGTAACTCACCATCACCTTCTTCTCCCTTTTAAGTGTTGTAACCTCTCATACTCATTCCTTGAATCACTGCATCAGTCACACCTTTGCTACTGATAGAGGTATCTTACTTTCCTCTATGCGACGTCGCGGTCAAGGCATTACCTTACAACCCATTGTTGGGACTCCTACACCAAATGGTCTGAGGTCTAATTGGGACTTCTTACCGACGAGATCCCCTTGACATGTTGGTGGGTCCAACACCATCAACATTTATAGCACTAGAAGGAGGGCCTAATGACAAGCAGTGTCCACTCATCTAGTTTTGAACCTTTTCATATCTTTCATGGAGTCTTGCATTCTTCTTCCCCTGAGGTGTTTTTCAAATCGTGAAGATGTCTCCATCTCGGGGAAGATTTTCAATCTCTTTTCAACTTACATGTATGATAGTGAAGGTGAAGTGGCCTGGCCTAAGCACTTACATAAATTTATTTCCATGATTTACGAGTAATATGGGTTTACTGACGAACAGGTCGGTTTATTGCTTGCATTCATACTTTGTGAATCCCCATTTTGTTGGGTGCTACGCCTACCGGCTAACACCTTGCACTCATGTGAGCACTTTTGTGATCTTATTGAAGACACATTCCATCATTTTGATCTAGACCATCTCGATCGTAAACTGTTACAGCAATGGAAGGCTCAGCACGAATCTGTTATTGATTTTTGGCAGCGCTTCCATGACTTATAGTTTCAAGCTTTGAGGAGCTATATGAAGTTCACTTATCTTTGGGACTGGTTTGAGTATTGTCTTAAGAAGTCAGCCCATCCCAAGAGGAAGCTTGATATCAAGCCTTTCTCAAAATTATTCATTGATGGAACTGCACAATCTCATGTGGGAGCAGGCACTATCTCAACGAACTGTCCGCCTCCCTCTCATTCAATAGTTCCACCATTGCCCTATGATGTTCAGGATCATGTTCACACACCTATTCAACCTTCACACCCTCCCAACATCACTCACAATTTTCACGCATATTTGGTTGTGAATCCTTCGAGTTGTCATATGCATTCTTTTTTTCGACCTTGATCTTCACACCCAGGTGTTCCTCCAGATAATGTTGTCTTGTGTTCGTCCATTCTAGACTCTTCACTTCTTGTGAATAAGGAACAACCCACTAACGGAGTTGGTGTTACAAAACCAACATGCACTGTCATTCATGAAGAGTATGAGTGGGAGCTTGAGCATCAACACTCAGCGAAGGATGACTCCCTTCCATCCAAGCCCTCTCTATTCTTTCCTAACATCGTTGGTGAACCTACCATCCATGATTTTGCATGTGTGTTCTTCATCTACAGATGCACCCATTGTTTATCTTTCACAGGAAACATCGTATGTTAGCCCACCATCCAACAATGGAGAGGACCAATCATTCGTTGAAAATCCACTTGATCTTTCATCTACTTTTTCCAAAAATGTAGAGGGTGAACATCCTTCCTTCTCATCTACCCCTCTATGTGATTCGTCAAGTCATGAGGATGTCAACCAACATCTTGAATTTTCTAATCTTGGTTGTCGTGATCTCTTCACCTCATCATCTGATCGTGATTTTGATTCACTCTTTGTTAATACATCTAAGCCACTAGTATATGAAGATCCATCTATCAACAAAGTCGAAACCCCACAGACCATCGAGGCACTTCAGCCCTAGCTGATGGTTATGTCAGGCCCTCACTGTCTTGAGGTTGGTTTCTCTTCTGATCAAGAAATTTTTCAAACACTCAAGGCTCCTCATCACTCATCTGTATGCATTCAAGGTCAATATAACACTTATATCACACTTGCTCCACTCGAACTACACGATCCCATTACTCATGCATTGGAGGATTCTTATATTACAAACACTTGTGCACAATGCAAGTTATCTTTGTTTCCTTTGTTTGCTTGCATGTCACTGTCAAGAGTGTACTTGTGCTTCAAAGTTATGTGTAGTGTCATACATCACCATGATAAGTCTACGGACTGTCTGTCATGCACATGCACTCACTTATCTCCCATGGACACCTTGAAACAAGAAGTGTCGCTATATTCATTATTTTATCTTTCTTGTATGCTGGTCCACATGACTAGGTTACTCGTGAACAAAGCCTTCACCAACATGGGTCTACCAATGTGTCGGTGGCTGCATTGGAAGTATCACTTCACATGACCAGGCCCATGCACCATTAGTGTAGGAGTAGGAGTAGTGTTTTCTTTTAGTTATTAGCTTGCATGCTTGTTTGCTTGCTTATTTGTTTACTTGCTTCACTTTCATTTTTGCTTCCACCCTTTCTTTACTTTGTTGATTGTTAGTTCATTTTCTTGTTTCGTTCGTAGGATAGTTTGCATGAAACCATGTGTGACTCATGAAATGAGTTGGGTGAAGTACAAGAGGGTTTGTAAAACTATCACTACTTGGTTATCTGTCATCTTGCCTCTATATGATGAACTTGTGACTCTTAGTCTATGCTACGTCAAAGGAAAATACGTACTCTTCGAAGTGAACATTAGTGTAAGCACAATGCTTGCACACTAACTAGTGTCACCTTCTCTAGTTGATTTTTTTTGGTTTAACCCTTGTCAACTCAGTCAAGTAGAGTAAGGTGAGGGGGAAAACCTTAACAAGCATGTCAAAGATATAATAAACTACTTCTCTACTAGAACAACCTCCTCTGCTCTCAATAAGTCGGGATCCCTCTTCTGCCTATGAAATGAATAAGTTCTACACAGTGAAAATGAAAAATGAAAACTCAAAAAATTCAAAATGAATAATGCAAAAGAAGAGAAATGCTTCCCACGTAGCGATGTGATGCAAGTAACTTTGTTGGGGTACTGATCAAGCTCACTGGTAGCGGAGACATGCTTGTGTTCCTATGTGACTCCACCGAGGTACTATCTAGGCCTACCGGCAGAGGAGCAACACTAGAGATGAAACTAAGACTCTGACAATTATACTGCTTCTGCACCTATATAGCCCTCAACCCCAATCGAAACAACTATGTTGCCTTGGCTTCGAATGTGTGTCAATCGACCAAGAGTCTGGCAGATGTTACATCTTACATCAAGCTAGTGTGAATCCAAGATGAGCTAAGAACCGAACAATACTTCTAGAGCTGTTAGACTTGCTTTTCATGAACAAGGTCTATGAAGAGAGCTAGAGTTCTACTAGTGTGTCACCAAGTGTTGTAGCGGCTTCAACCACCCTCCAAAATTTTTCCTTAGCCTATTTCGGAGCCTCCCTACCAACCTTCACAAAAGCTTGCTGTTGGGCGACTAGTTTTTCATTATTATTATCACCTTTTAACACCTATTTCATCCATTTATACCATTCTTTATCACGACATTTATCATGGTTTATCATATAATTCCATTTTAAAATTATTTATGCTCTTATGGATAAATATTATTTCTTCTCCTTTATTTTTAATAAATTGATGATTATTATGCATGATTTTACTAGTGATGGTTAATTAATAAATTTGTTGTAACATCACTCGCCATTTTAGCCTCCAAGATATTTTCCAGATTGTAGATTTGATCTCCAGCTCATCATTAAATATTCCAACTCAGAAATTCATTGGAATAAGAAGTGACACTTTTGCATTGGATGTTTCGAGCAATAGGAGAAGAATCTAGAAAATTTGAAACATGGGTTTTGTTCAGAACGAACCGAATTAGTTCTATGCCATTTTCCCAAATTTGGTATGTATTAAGAGAAACAGAAGGTTCTCTGAAGATGTTTTTCTCAGATTCATTGTTGTGGCCGGTTTCCAAATTATCTCAGTTGCAATACCAAATTCGACCTGTTCTTATTGAATGCTAATGGAAAGATATTTTAGACATGATCTTGCTGATCAATTTGTTGTGAACAATCCAATTTTTTGTTATGGGAATCATTCTTTAATCATCTCTGTTGTAACTTCTCCCTGGTCTATATGTATTTAAATGAAAACAAAGATCAAAGAAGGGGATTCAGGATGGATTATTAGATGTTAGAGATTAGATTAGAGATATATAGGATAGGCTAGGAGGAGATATAATGGAGGGATTTAACTTTTCACTAGAAACCTCAATTGTGATATACAGAATGTTACTCTGAAGGATGAATCATGCTGTAATGAGGATTGAATTTAATGATTAATAAATAATCTACATTGTTGTTCATTCATATTCTCTGAAGTAGCTCAGCAGTATTCGTTGGTGGCTAGGGCCCGACCCCTGGTGGATCAAACTGCAATTCCTTGAGTTATATATTTCTGATTCTCGCAAGTTTGATTGGTTTGGTAATTTTCCCGTTTTCTGTGAGTTTATCATATTCGATATTTACCACTTCCCTATATTGAAGTAGTATATTTTCTTTATATATTTTACAGCGCTATCACTTGATTCGATTTATGTTTACTACAGGGTAAAT
Source organism: Pinus taeda (assembly GCA_000404065.3). Lineage (NCBI taxonomy): Eukaryota > Viridiplantae > Streptophyta > Pinopsida > Pinales > Pinaceae > Pinus > Pinus taeda. The sequence continues at coordinate 25,203 of APFE030040236.1, read as the reverse complement.
TATTTAGATAGTGAATCATATTGATTTAATCCGTTGTAAGAGTTTGGTTATCGCTATTAAACTCTCAAATTGATATCATTTCCAGTTTGATTTCTTTGTAGAGATTGAGCATGGTTTATATTGAATCAGCTAAGAAGAGATGAGTTATTGCTACTATGCTCTCGGTTGATGCTATTATTAATTGAATTTCTTGTGTGATATTTGATTACGATTTCAGTAGAGGATTGAGTTTTGAAGCTTAGTGTCATATTTCCTTTAATAATTATAATTTGAGTTTATTAGATGGATCAGTTTACTCTTGTATCAAAGATCTATACTACATTTTAAGAAACATTACTCTCTAGATTTATAGCACGCACATATTTTGTACACTCTTGAAATAAGAGGACTTTCCTGGGTTGATGATTGATGTGGCGTAATTAGGAGTTTTAAAAGACACCTCTTAGCAGCCAAAACTTGCCTTACTTTGTCAAGTCCTGAAGATTCATTGTCTTCCTTGCTCAAAGGCAACCTGTAAATCACAGTTTGATATTTTCCCTTCATAGGCTGCTCATCCAGACTTGTTCCAGCTATAGGCTGAGTAGCTTCCTGGTGAAATTTGCGCATTTCTGGAGGGAAACCAGCCATTCCCTCTAGGAATTGCACAATTCCCTTTGACAGCCTGCTAGGCTCCAGGATTGCGCAATCCTGCCAGCCAACCCTCTCAATAGGATTTGCGCAAATTTTCCCATCAACAAGTAATTCAGCCCAAGATTTGCGCAAATCTGGGAAGCAGTTAGCTACTAGGACCAGAAATTGTGCAATCACCTTGGGAATTCATCCCAGCTTACAGTCAGAAATGCACATTTTTCTCCAGTAGTCTAGCAGTCGCTTGCATGTGCAACTAAGTTGATCAGTTCCCTCTGAGACCAAGCAAAACAGACTTGCATGTATAGGCTACTTCTCCCAGGGTATCATGCAAAATAATCCCTTGTTTCATGGATCTATATTAGCAGTTGGAGGTTACATGCGAGGAGTAATTCAAAAACCTCCCTCCAAGTGTTGTTTCCCCTAGATTTGTGGCATGCACGTCACAACCTTGATTTCATCAAACTCATCAACCGGATGATGTAGATCTCATTCCTCACATCAACCTTGTAGCTCTAACATCCCACATCACATCTAAGAGCAGTTGGCACACTCAGCTCAGTTGGTTTGGGGTAAGCTTGCTTCCCATGCCTTTTGTTGCATTTCTGTCGCTTTTTGTGTATTCGTTTGTGTGAGCGTTGTTTGCTTGATTTCTTTGAGCACCTGCTATAGTTGACATGTATTCTAAATTTTCCTAGCTTTGTTTTAGTTTTTGTTTGCTATCTCACTATTTTCGCATGCATGAAACTACTTTTACACAGACGTTCGCCCAACTAGCGAATGGCCTCACCCACATGCATGTTGACCTATTTGCTGAATCTTCCATTCATGTTTTACATGCACTATTTATCACTTATGCTATCAATTAGTGTCGCCATGCATTTAATTGACTTACTTTCTTTTAGTTTCCCATCGACAAGTCAGGCCAACCTTGGCCCAGTCTCTCCCTTCACTAAGGCTGCATTATGCAATATGGAGAAGTAAGGCTCACCTTCCTCTCCATATTTGCGCATTCTGACCCAGCACTGGCCTCTTCGACTAAATTGCACATTTCTGGAGGTCAATGGCTACTTGGCCCAAAAATTTGCACAAATTTGTCCCTAGGCCAACAATCTTTCCCAACTGGAATCGCACATTCCACAATCCCAACAGCCAACTACCCAAATAGATTGTGTATTTTGCAGTTCCAACAATCAGTTAGTCTCCTAGTAGCTGATACTATGCCTTTTGCAGTCTTAGCAATTGATCTCTTGACCTCCTAGCCGAAATTGCACAACCTTCATGATCATTCACCCACGTATGTTGCAAGTTATTTCTCATGTTCATTTCAGTTTTTGATTGATAGATTGCTTGCTATGAGTGTTTCCATGTCTCCAGGTATCGCAGGTGTTCATCTGTCTCTCAACAGTATAGGTACAATGGTTTCCAAGGGAACAGAGATGAAGACACCATTTAGAGCACGCTTGCGGATGCAGACGATCAAGTGTCCATGGGCTTACTGGCTCACAAAGACATCAAGTTGTTCATGGAAAAGGAGATCAAGCAACAACATCACAACAAGTAGCATCATGAGAAATAGTTGAAGGCAACATACCTAATGTAGTGAACACAATGAACGCAGCAAATGCAAGAGGAAGGTTGTTGACAACATGGAGGCGAAGAAAAGTTACAAGATCAAGAAGACCCACTGATAATGAAAGCAACTTTGGAGACTCGGGCTATGAAGTGACAGTGCAACATGAAGATTGTGAGAAAACAAAAGATGGAAAGAAGAAGGAGTTTCATGTGTTGAAGCAACAACTCGGGAAGAACATGAAGCTGCAAAGAAAAACCAAAGAGTTGTAGCATGAAGATGAAAAACAGTGGGCACAACATGCACTTACGGATGAAACTACACTAGTACAAGTTAATGATCCATCCCAGTAGTTGACACAAAGCAAACATGGTTAGCAGTATTGTTGATCGCATGCAAAGGATCCAGCAACATACATGTCGTTGAGCACACATATGCAATCCAACCCATTCAACACACTCACCAAGGTGAAGACAAGAAGCAAGTCCAACTGGGGCTAAACATGAACTGCGGCAAGTTGATGTGCATGGATACCAACACACACTTGAAGATCAGCACGGACATTATGCATCAGTGTGTTTCTGATTCAACCATACCCAAGAAGACCATGCGCATGTTAGCGGACAAGTTGGATGAAGGGGTGGAACCAATGCATTGGGTGCAATAGAGGCAAGAGTTCGCTTCATTAAGATATCACCATGAGGTGCATGCACACCATCACGGACAACCAAGCTTGGCATCAGCTCACCAGCTTCACCATCACAAGCATGTCAAAGATTTGGTGTCACCACAGTGACCGAGTTTCAGTGATGTCTTGTAAGGCTTACTCAAGCCATGCTGTCTCACATGAGTACATGTGAATTGTAATGTTGAGTCATGTCAATTGTAAGTCGAGTGTCAATAATCGAATGTAACAGTCATAGAGTAGGTGAAGAGTCACAACGGTAGTTGAACTGTCACAAAGGGGAATGTCAAGGGTCACCCCAATAGTCCCTCAACTCATTGTATAGGCTTTTGGTCAACCAAGCTTCTACTAAGACTATCTTGAAGAAGGCTTGGACAATATTGTAACATGCCTTGGCTTCTCCACTGCACGGAGCTAGTATATCTTTTAGGAGGAGCATGCAGATGTCACTGTAATGTTCCACTGATGGGGCTAGCAGGTTTCCATGGTGTATTGTATGATTGTGACTTATACTTATTTAATAATAAGAGCCGACACATTTTCATGCATAAGTTTTTATTGTAGTTGGGCTGCTCCAGTTTCTTTAATGATATATGTTGTTTAACTTACATACTTGTGTATGAACTGATTCACATGCAATTATATGAATCTTGTTGTTAATGTGTTGCATATGTTGTTAATGTTGTCACCATCTGTGTCGACTGCTTTTTCGAACAACAAACGGACCTTTATCTAAACCTTGTTATGTCAATTGTCACACTTGTCTCTAACTAATCTGTGAGTGCTATTCGTGTTATCTTACCTTTTATATTGGGACTGTCGCATCCATGTCAACTGCTCTACCAGAAGCTGTACATGTCCTTTGTATTGTGTGTTCCTAGCTGAGTTGGGACTGGTCCCTTTCAACCTGGAACTCACCTTCACCTTCCTCTCCCTTTTAATTGTTGGACCCTCCCATACTCATTCCTTGACTCGCTGCATTAGTCACACCCTTGCTACTGATAAAGTTATCTTACTTGCCTCTGTGTGACATCGCAGTCAATGCATTACCTTACGACCCACTGTTGGGACTCCTACACCAAACAGTTTGAGGTCTAATTGGGACTTCTTACCGCGGATATCCCCTTGACATGTTGGCGAGTCCAACACCATCAACGTATTCAAAGGGAAAAAGAAGTCTTTATGGAAGTGAAGCGAAGCATTATGGATGCATGAGATTCAACATCCAATGCGCAATAGAATCATAAGAATAGCTACAATCTATCATCTTTGACACAAGGCCAAGATCTGACAATATAGGAACAAGATGTAGAATATTAGGTAGATACCCTAAAATATTTTCTCAAACTTGTATGAAATTGTTGCGAGATCAATGTGTTGTAGAATAACTTCAGGAATTAATAAATTTATACCCATCTAAATAATTACCAAGGAGTGAGATGCGTGAAGTTAACGATTTACATAGACAAAAGAGAACTAGAAAATAAATGAAGCTTACTTCACAAATAGGAGAATATGACATGGACTAAGTTATTTTAGATCAAGGATCTAAAGCTAATGTCCTGGCAAACAAAACATGGGAATTAATGGGTAAGTTGCAATGATCACCTATTTAACTAAGAATGACGAACCAAAAGAAGATTGTTCCTCTAGGAAGATTATGAGGCATTATAGTAGACATCGAAGGGTTGCGCACTACTATTCATTTTGAAGTGATAGAAATTATGGATGATAGTAACCCCTATCCTGCACTACTTGGACTGGATTGGGAATTTTCTAACATGTCTATAATCAACTTAAAGAAGAGGAAAATGATATTTGAAAGCAAAAATATGAGATTAATTGTTCCATTAGATCCATCAAAAGGAGCAAGGTATACTAAACCAGTTAAAGAAGAATACATCGTAGAAGACATAGACAACATTTATCATATAACAACCAAATAATAAGAATGGATTAATCTCACTGCAAATGGAAAATTGGACTGGGAACAAGACAGTTGCTACACTTCAGATTCAGAAGAAGAATTGGAAAATTGGTAAAACAGGTTACATGAAGTGTCTACAAGGCGATGTGCAAAAATTACTAAAGCAGTTCACTATATGACAACTAAGGTACGTGACCTACCTTTTTATGATGGCTTGGTTAATATGAATATTTTTTTTGAAGAATATGAAGAATAGGTAACATAGTTTCAAAGATTGTTAGCTATGGATCTAACATTAAGAGCTACTCATGCTAAATGGTGGGGTACACATAAGAAGAATATAGGAACTTGGTAGGAATGTCAAAGGTTGATATGGATAAGGTTTGGTCAGGTAGAAATAGAATTGGCAGATAAATATGATCGTCAAACTAACCCTAGATAGCACATCCAGCTTTGTATGACAACATGGAAGGAGATTGCACAAGAAGAATGAATACATGGGTTCATCCATACATTGGAGACAATTCCTCAAAACCAGTACCTGGAAACAGAAATTCGACATGGTACAGCGAGCTGGCAGAAATGGTTGATGGGTTTATGTTGACATTTAGCTTCGAAGATGATTGTCCATATATATATTTAGCCCTTAAGATGGTTAAAAAGAAGACTTTTGAGAACGAAATTCCACTCACTTGGAAGCCTGATTGGGATATGAAACTACATAATGTATTGGAATGCTACAACATCACTATAGAATAAGATGAAAACGCTTGCAATATTGACATAGCATAATCTAAAGGCTACCGCGAAGTGAATGGACCTGAATTAGAAATGCTTGATACAACAAAGTCATTAAAGACAAGGAAGGTGAATATAGAGTCATAATATGAGCCGAAGTTTGCAATGATAGGAGATTATTGGAATGAAGAAACAGTCAGAAAAGTGATATATATTTTGCATGAATACCAAGATTTATTACCCACTAAATTCTCATATATGAAGGGAATAGTAGGAGACTTGGGAGTTATGAAGATTCCTTTAAATCTTGATGCGAATCCTGTCAAGTAAAGACCATACAGATTGAATCCAAAATATGAGGAGAAAGTAAAAGAAGAGTTAAATAAAATGATAGCAGCAGGGATAATTGAACCTATGGAGGAATGAGAGTGGGTAAGTCCCATGGTGATCCAGGAAAAGAAGGCTAAAGTAGAAATCAGGATTTGTGTGGATCTAAGGAAATTAAATGATGCATGTGTGCATGATCCCTTTCCTACACCCTTTATAGATGAAGTGTTGGATAATGTAGGTAAACAAGAGGCCTACTCATTCACAGATGAATTTTATGGATACCATCATATCAGAATTGCACTAGAATATCGACCTAAGACTACCTTCACTATAGAATGGGGATCATATCAATATATAGTGATGCCTTTTGGATTGAAAAATTCCCCTGCCATATTTTCAAGAGTGGTGGTTACAGTTTTCAAATAATATATTCACAAGTTCTTAGAAGTATAATTCGATGATTGGACAATATTTGCGTTATTGAAAAAATATGTTGCAAGATTAAGAATGATGCTCGACACATGCATACAATATTAGATTTCTCTTAATATTAAGAAGTGCATATTCTGTGTACCTTTTGGTATATTGTTGGGACATATTATTTGCAAGCAAGGATTGATGGTGGATCCTGCAAAGATTGCTATTATTGTGAATTTACCTTCACCAAAAACAGTGAGACGTCTTCGCACTACTTTGAGACATACAGGATATTATAGAAAATTTATCAAATGATATACACAGATTACTACGCCTATGGAAAAAATATTGAAGAAAGATGCTACTTTCCTATTGAACGAAGAATGTCAAAAGAGCCTCAACGCACTAAAAGAAAACATGGTAACTGCCCCTATACTAGTATTTCCATATTGGAATAAGGAATTTCATGTTCATGTGGATGCTTCATGCATAGCTTTAGGAGTGGTGTTCTCACAACCTAGTGCAAGAGAAATCAATCGCCCTATAGCTTTTGCAAGTAGGAAACTGTCTAAAGCATAAAATAACTATAGAACTATAGAAAGAGAAGGACTAGCTATGGTATATGCTTTGTAGAAATTTAGACATTTTTTTTCTGGGATCACATTTAAAGATGTTCACATACCACTTTACACTAAATTACCTGGTCAATAATCCTGTTTTAGGAGGAAAAATTTGCAGATGGCTATTATTATTTCAAGAGTATGAGTTTGAAGTTGTTGTTAATCCAGGAAGACTAAATGTTGGACTTGATCATTTGTCAAGGTTAGAGACAGGAGAAGAACCAACAAATATAGAGGATAGTCTTCCTTATGTGCAGTTGTTTGCAACCAAGATAGAATATGATCACTTCACTGATATTATTCAATTCTTAACCACAGGAATGGATCCTTCAAAATACACTACGTAGCAGAAGAAAGAATCGGTGGTTAAGGAAAAATATTTTTCATTGATAGCAAGACATTTGTTAAAATGAGACCAGATGAAATATTGCGTAGGTATGTTCCTAAGCACGAAAGACAAATAATTTTAATAGAAGCTCATAGTGCCACAGCTGGAGGAAATTATTTAGGGAAATCTACTACGCAAAAAGTTTTAAGAGAAGGACTATGGTGGCCTACACTACACAAAGATGCAAAGCAGTACTATCGAGCTTGTGATATCTACCAAAGAACGGAAAAACCTTCAAGGAGAGATGAGATTCCACTAGTGCCACAAGTAAATTTGAAGGCTTTTGACAAATGAGCTATTAATTTTGTCGGACCTATCAATTCACCAGGGAAAAGGACTAGCGCGGGGTATATAATCACTGCAGCCGATTATTTGACAAGGTGGCTCGAATCACATCTAGTGAAGGATTACATCACAAAAACTACTACGAAGTTCATCTTTGAATACATACTGTACAAATTTAGGTGCCTAAAGATATTGATGAGTGACCAAGGGTCACATTTCTTGAATAAGACCATTGAAGCATTAACTGAGGAATTTCAATTTTACCACCAAAAGGGAACTCCTTATCATCCTTACTCAAATGGAACTATGGAAGCATTCAATAAAATTTTGGAGAATGCACTAACCAAGGTATTTAATTTAAACATGGATGACTGGGATCTTAGGATTCTAGCAGTGTTATGGGCTTATAGGACTACATGCAAAATGTTTACAGGTCAGACACCCTTTAGGTTGGTTTATGGGAAATAAGTTATGATTCCCATGGAATACATTGTCCCTCACCTAAGAATTGCAATTTTTGCAAATACGGAAGACCCCGACATAATGGAAGAAATAATGTCGCAGTTACTGGCTCTGTAAGAAGACAGGTTTTTTGCATGATTTCATCAACAAGTTAAAAAAAAAAAAAAAAAAAAAAAAAAAAAAAAAAAAGAGAAAGGGCTTTGCATGATAGGCACATTAAGAAAAAGAAGTTCTAGATCGGAGACCTTGTTCTACTCTATGATAGTAAGTTTGTGAAATTCCTGGGGAAATTCAAAACACATTGGTTAGGCCCATATGTTATTAAGAATATTACTAATCGAGGCACAATGAAGTTAGGAAAGTTAAATGGAGAATTAATTGAAGGAAAAGTGAATGGAAGTAGATTGAAGTTGTACAGGGACAACCCTATCCCTACAACTTCACCCTAAAAAAAGAAAGAAGGAAAGTCTTAGTGTCACATGTAGTTCCAAGTGGACAATGGATTATAAACTACACTACTGAGAGAGCTTTGATGAAGAAAGTACTTCACTACAATTAGGAATATGTTGAAGTTCGCAGGAAGCCACGACATAAGACAGAGGTGCGCTACAATTGGGGACATGTCAAAGTTCACCGGAAAAAGTAGAAATATGACTGTTAAAAGGGAAAAGACATGTGTCAAGTTTCATTTAAGATGAAATTTGGCAGAATTTAATGATAGATACAAATTTAATGACGAAATATGAACATAATCGGGACAATATCAAATCTAATGATGAGGTTCGAAGGCCAAAATTGTTATAAATAGTTAACTTTTGCATTGATTAAGAACTTTGTTGAATCGAGAGTTTGAGAGAGTAATAATGTGAAGAAGTTGCCAAGATTTCTTACATGAATATCTTGTCGACTAAATAATTTGTTGAATATTTAACAAGAAATGTTGAGGATGATTTATGGAAGTAGTCGTTGTAACAAGAGATGATACATTTGCACCACCCATAGCAGCAACACCCACAATAACAACATCATCTCCATAGAAACTGTGGACATCGCCGAGGTAGAAGAAATCCAAGGAAGTAAGAACCAAGAAAAAGCGGACAAGAATCCTTCCAAACCTGTGAAGCCTCAAAAGAAACCTCAATAGGTCAACGTTGAAGAAGAAGTGGAGGAAATTCAAGTGTAGGAAGGTGGAGCAACATTCGTCTCACCTTCGCCCTCGTACATCCTGCCAAGGAAACCAAATGCTAAAATAGTAAAAGATGCCAAATACATGAAGTATGGGAAGTTCACACGTCTATTACCAAAGGATGTGTCATTTGAAGGAGAGATTTTAGGAAAAATCCCACGGCTGAAATTCATAGATAATGATTTTAATGACCGGTCGAAGTACCCACAGTTCGCACTAAGCCAGTACTTGCAGCAGGTTCAATACCCAGATAGCAGAGTGACAAGATTAGAACCACAACAATGAGAAAATGTGTTGTCGCAGTAAGGGCTACTCAACATGTTGAGTGTGCTTCACTTTGGCAGGAGTTCAGTGAACACAACATGTGTGTGCTAATTATTGGTGTTAATTCATGATAGACACATCTGGATGGGGAATAAAATCCCCATAGACCAAATGTTGATATGGAGGATCAAAATATTACCTTACCAAGGGCGAAACCTCGTGGTAGAAATCATGAAGCGGAAGTATGGGTTGGTCAAGGGCAACAGGGGCTACAACATAAAATCTATCATTGACCAAGCAGTCCACTTCATGACACATATTTTGGCTGGCAAGATTAAGTGGAAGTGTCGTGCAAATGAAGTGCCTATGTCAGTGGTGGCCTTCGACACATAGTGCGCAAATGGAGTCCAGTATAACTGGGTTGCATATTTATACAAGGAATTCCTAGACAATTGTCGCGAGGTCTAGGAGAAAGGTATATCTTTCCATTATGTCTGGTTACTATTGATCATTTCTATGTTGACATGGAAGGAACCAGAAGATATGCAGTTTAATCCGATAGAAGGAGATGTATGTGAGTTCACAGGGGTATTCGTTGCTGTGGCAAACCACTCAACCATCATGCGTATATGAAAACATGATATTTTTTGTACTGTACCAGATGGATCTACACATGCTCGTAAACTAGTGTCCACACTTGTCATCGAGTTTACACAAACAATACAGCCTTGTGGCAAGGTTCAATGTGGATTTTGATAGATTGTACCTACAAGCACATAGATATGCGAAGAAGCAATGGCATGCATTTCCATATATGGTCAAAGAGGATGATCTACTAGAAGTAGTGTAGATATGGCCCGCAGATTGGATGACTCTACTGGAGGAGGCAAGAGACAGTGCAACAAAGAATAGGTGGACACTTCGCACAATGGAAAAAGTAGTGGAAAATATAAGGAAATAAAGTAGATGAAGAAGAACATCGTGAAGAAGAACACCATGATGAAGAACATCATTTGAAGATCCTAAAGGAGGCAAGGATATAATGAAGCAGATAGAGGAGGAAAATATAGAGAAATCTTTCGCAAAGAAAATGAATAGCCAAGATTACGCTTCCACCAAGGCCAGAAAGAAGCATAAGGAATATTACTCAAAGGATGTCACACCAATGGTTCTCACTAAGGGACACTTGGACCAAATTGGAGACAAGATTTATGAGATCATAGCAGAATCTTGGAATAGGGTGGAAGATCACTGCATCGAGTTTATCACAAGTGTGCAGGAAAAAATCTTAGAGTTGAATCCTTTGGCATTATCAATTAGATAGTCTACATGAATATAGGAAAGTATTGCAGAAGGTTGATTGTGCCTACCCTTGCAGCAAGGATGACAAAGATACTTGCAGGGGCTCTATAGTTTGAATCAACATAAATTCTGCAGTAGCCCAAGGAGTGGACACATTTAAACATGAACATTATAGCAGTGCCACTGCCAAGGTTACATAAGTTGCATGAAGAAATTATAGAGGAATTAAAGCTAAGGTATGAGCACACATCACAACTCAACATACAGGTGGAAAAGGAGCAGGTTGCATTGTCACAGAAGCTTGACCAGACAATACAAGAAAGATATCAGATAGCAAAAGAAAATTAGAAGCTGAAATATGTAGTTGAAACAACATGTAAGGGAATTCCAAACATGGAGGTTCACAAAGAGGAATCAACAGAAGAAAAGGTCATGAAGCTCAACCTTGAAATCAAGGCACAAAAGGATAAAGTTGTCGTAGTACAATTTGAATACAAATTCAAAATCAGTGAGCCGAAATTGAAGCTACAGCTAGCTACACCTCAGGATGTAAGAGACCAGAGGGAGATTGACCTAAATTTAGTCATGGTTAGCATCTCCGCAGCATTGGCGGACTAAAACAAACTACTGGACGAGAGTATGCAGATTTGAACGTCACTGCAGGAATATCTAAATGTTCAAAAACTGCACGATAAGATGCAACAAAAGAAGCAATAGTTAGAGGAAAGTTGAGCAACTGCGAAGACATTGCCTATATCACAAAATCTCGCAAATATCAATGAAGCAAAGGTTCCACAAAAGAGGATCGAAGAACTGAAGAGGGAAGAGCAGACATTGATAGAAAGAACTCAGCCTTGGTAGGATGAGGCCCTTTGGCTCTCGCAAACAGTAGATTAGAAGATTGAGGAGCTTCGACAAAAGGAGGAAACATTTCTATCGAAGGTTACAGAGCATGTAGCAGAAGCTGTTGGAGGAAGCATGCAACAAGGATAAACAGATGACATAAGTTCTCCAACAGTTCAACCAGGCCTATAACAACATTGTAGAAAATATCAGAGGCATGGTAGCTAAGTGACTCAGGACAAGTCACGTGTGAGTGTTGGGAGCCTGTTGGGTGCAACCCAACTTGGCTAGATTTTGGGTATATTTTGGGCAAGAAATCTAAGTTTTCTGGAGCACACGGTAAAAAATATGTTGCAGAATATGAATTGGACCATGTAGTAGAGCATTGGAGCACAACGAAGACCACGTAGCATAGGGGCTTGACACAAAGCCCCTTCCTTTTTGTAAAAAAATATAATAATGTATAAGTTGAAGGGTTTTGGACCATAGTCCCTTGTATTTTAGAAACCATGGTATCGAGTCCATGGTAATGTAGCGAAGTAATCCCTCGTGCAATAGTATATATATGGATGAATAATAAAGAAGGATGACAAGTATTGATCGAAATCTATGTTTATGGTTGTATTCTATTAATCTGTACTTTGGAGGAAGGGGAAAGGCTTTGGAGCTGAGTGTGTGGAGGCCTAGGTCTGCAGCTGAGTGCGCAAACCATCAAAAACTTAGTGCACAAACACCCTACAGCTGTGTACACAAGGAAGAATTGTTGTTGTACCAAATTCTCTATTATAAGCAACAATTATTTTGGAGGTAGTCCTACATTGAGATGAACCATGGTAAAATATGTGTCTCATGTGATAATTTGCTTATTATCTGCACTTTATTTGAGTACTGTCAAGTTTATGGATGTTTATGTTATGTTTAAGTGATGAATGTAATTATGTGAAAGTGATATATAAGTGCGAAGTAATTTATAAGTATTGAAGGGCATTAAAGGGGGAGCTGCAAAGTATTCAGCATGCTCATGCATATGAAAATCTATGTGTTCCACCCTCGCTTCCAAGCTACGAAGGTGGTCATTAGTGCAATGGTGGTTGCAGCGAAGGTTGTCCAATTGTTCCAAAATTTAGTTTTGAATGTATTGGATGTCATTTATGTAAGCCACGAGCTCATTATGATCTTCATAGTTGTGGTCCCTCAGAATATCCATGTTAATCTGAATATTTTGAAGTTGTACAGTGATGGTCTACAACATGGCAGGGGCCATAACATGGCCTGGGAAGTGAACTGGTGAGATGGAGGTTGCTTCTTCAGTCCCTCAGGTGTATGAAGTATCTGAGGGCGAGTTGTGGCTAGGCTCAGGACGCCCTGTGCAAAGATGGTACCCTCCCCCTCGATGAGGCCCACCCCATTGGCGTGGCATACTGAAGTGGTCAAGGTGAAACCTACGATATAGGGGGGAGGCCAGAGAAAGCCGTTCACAGTACCTATAATAAACAAAGTTGTATGACCCATGAAACTACAACTCCTGAAGGATGTAGACCAAGAACGAGTAAACATACATAGTGACATAGGGGGAGCCCGAGATTACCTAGTTTTAGGGCTCGAATAGGTTAAGAGCCTTCCTCCACCCCATGATTCACAGTTGAAAACACCCCTACCCCCTAGGTGGCAGATAACTAATACCCTTGACCTTCATATTTATTCAGAAACAAAGCCACCAGGAGGGCGTAATAAGGCCCAAGATAGCGCCCTACCACCAACAGAAGCTAATGGAATTTACCAGAAAGAACCAAAACACAGGGCAAGCCCAACTAGATGTCGACTTAATACCCCAATTATGAGACCAAGCACTAAAACCTACATGAAAAAATACCTTTCCCAAAACTGTAGGTGTGAGCTCCGAGAGCTCCGGAAATTTGAAATTCCATGAACGAAAATTGAAGGTGTGAAGATGAAGTGGCACCCCAGTTTCTTGCATTTCGGGATCCCAGGGGCAATCCAGCAAACCAATTCCAACCCAAACCAATCGAGCCTAGGCATCCACCTTGTTTTTCACCCAAGGCCTTGAACTAAGTGAGGCATCATGGAACCCAACACTAGCACCATTGTTCTCTAGTTTATCCAAATTCATCTCCCGAATAAACAAACTAGAGAAGCTTTCACAACGTCCCATGTATTTAACGACGAATTGTGCGAAAAGTCTCAACACTTATTGTCATTAAGGTCTGGGACGACACATAATGACACTATGAATGCACACATGGAGGTCAAATGAGCCCAGGTGGGTGCTCAGAAGACAGGTGGTAGCCATGATGGTCATCCTCTTCTAGGGTATAATTTTTTTATTA
>APFE030040236.1:0-10923 GCA_000404065.3 Pinus taeda | reverse complement strand
TTAATAAATTTTGATCTTATTGATTTATAGTCTTAATTTTTTTTTCTTATTTCTGATAATAAAAAAATTTGTGTTTTTTCCTTCAAGTATTTATTTTAAATCTTTTATTTTCTTTTCTTTTTTAAGTCTAAACAAATTGTTTTTGTGTACGCTTGGTAATATCCTTTTTCTATTGATATTTCAGGGAAATAAGTACAATTTCTACAAAATTGCAGGTGGTAACTTGCCCGTAGGAAACTAGGTCTGTTGGCCACATGTCTATATCGAACACTATCCAAAATTTAAAAATAGTTTTCCTTACCATCCATGCTACATTGGAAACTTTATCAACTATATAATTATTGTTAAAAAAGTAAATGTTATCCCGTCATATAGACAAAATTGTACTGACTGGTCTGCTTCATTCATCTGATGGATCCACGGTGTTGGGCTTTCGCACTTGAGCCTGGAACTTCACTTATCATCATATTTTGAAGGCTCTGTTCAATCATGTTCACAGTGAGGTTATTTTGATATAACAGCAATTGGAAAGATTGTAACTCCCTTTGCAGGTCCTTCATACTTGGCTCAGCTAGTCTATCCTCCTTCGAGTCTTCTCTTTCCTTATAGGTTGTCATAGAGCGGGCCACGATGTTTTTCATGACCCAATACTGTTGGATAGTTTGGCGAAATAGCATTTGGCTTCCTCTGGTATTCCCTGGGTCTTTGAAAATTGTTTCCCATTCCTCTACCTCGATCTCTTGATTTTCAATATTAGAGTTTAGTTCTCTTTCCCATTAAGAGATTACTGCTTTCACCTCAGGTGGTGTTCCTATGTAGTATGCGTTAGTCAAGTTCTTCATACTCTCTTTCCCTTTTTTCCTGCCTCTTTTGCTCAAACCTTTGCTTGAAGTTGGTTCTAATCCTTTCATATTTTTTCTGACCTTTCCTGTTCCTCTGTTTCCTTTCTTTCCCAGTTGGTTACCTTCCTTCGCCATCCAATTCTCCTTTCTGCTTTTTTCCTCCCTTTCCCAACGGCGCACCTCTACCAAGGCTGAAGCACGATTTAAGTGTTGAGTCTTTGAATTCTCTACACTCTGATTTTTATGCTACCTATAACAGAAACCAGGAAAACAACATTGTAAGTCATCATCAAATTAACCATAGTGGCCTCATAGAAAATTTATTCTTTGTGAGTTGGTAATGTAATTGACTTCTTTCCTTATGTTCTTATTTGGATACTCAACCTGATGATTGGCCTCTCTCATTTTGTGATTCCACACAAGCTTCCCCCATTCCAGGTGGGACTTCTCTGGCACATGCATTTTCATCTGCTTTGTGCGCTAAGAATTGTTGTAAACCCAATTTACAACCTGATTTCCCCCTCCCTCTACATAGATTTGAAGGATAGTGACCTCCCCTTCGTCCCAGTTGCTTCCCATAATAATTTGAAGAGCCTGGCTACCCAGCTCCTACGAGGCTTCCGTACACCTCCACCCTACTGTAAATGCAACCCTGCCCTAGGTATCGCCACCCCAGCAAGCAAGGCATTGCTTCTCAATCTCCCACCAGACTACAAATCTCATTCTGGTCCATGAGATAGTTATCCTTCGCCATTGGGTCCCATCTAGGGGGCTAAGAAAAAGCCTTCTCACAGAAATTTCCCTCCCCCAATTGCATCCCTAGTTATTGCACCTATTCCCGTGGACCTTATTCATGTCCAAGCTCAGCTCTAGATTGAAGAATACCAATCCTATAAACAACTCAAGGGACACTTCTAACCTTCCGCACATTATTGAGACACCTTCCTTCTCGAGCCACATTATCAACCAAAACAACTTATAAAAATTGTTCCTACAGACGGTGTGGAAACCCCTTTGGATGACCCAGCTAGCCACAGAATGACTCAGCCTTTTTCCCTTACCCTGGGACCTATCTACCCTGAGGCCAAGGTCAAGGTTCCCAAACCCCCTTCCTCGGGTGACAAGCCTATCTATTTCTCCCTAGCATAACAGGCCAAAATCCCAAGAAGAATGGCAGACCTCAACAGTGAACACAAACGGTGGGCACAATTAACATTAACCAGTGATCTTTTTCTAGATTCATATTTTCCAAATAATATTGAGTGAGAGGTGAGATTACATACGGATTCTTGCAAACGATAGCCGAACGTTACTCGATGTTCTCCAACCCTCATATTTCACCACCTTCAACTACACATCCTACCTTGTCTTGCTGCATATGAATGCCTCTCAACCTAGCCTTCTTACCATTTCTGTCCACTTGCCTCGCATGCCACATGAAGGACACGCCACATGATTTCTTCCTCTATCCACCGCCCTTTCTCCTGCATGATAGTCTTGGGGTGGGGTTCCACTGACTTTCCCATAATTTCACTTCATTTATTTTCTCCTACTGTCGGCTGCTCTAGCCACAAGTTTTCTCCAATCGCCTCACCACTTGCTAGCTGTTGTTGTATTCTTCCCTCTACCGATATTGGCACCTAACCATTCTCTCTCCCCTCTACCCACTTGAGCAGCTACCCCTGCCATGTATTACACGTAGCCCCACTGCCATTTGCTAGCTCTCGTGGCCCCTTGCCAACCTCTTCTCCCTATGCTCGTCATGCCAACTGGTTGTCTAATCCACCCTTAGCCCACCATGGCCCCTAACCATCCTCTCCCTCCTCTAATCTGCAATGCTTGTCACACCACAATCGAGGGTAAGTTTAAACAATTTAGGTTTATCTTATTTTGATTTGTTTTTTAAAGTTGTTTTTTATTTATATTTTTAATAGTATTTTTTTCATCTTGTTAGTTTTACTTAAAATTCTATGTGAATCATTATTTTTGAAAAAGAATCAAATATTATGATCTCTAGACATAAAATTCATAAAATATAAATAAAAAATCACTAAAATTGCTAATTTTTTTCTTCACTTTCTTTGTGCCATTTTTTTTCCATAAAAATCATTTATTTGACGCATGGTCAATTTTTTAGCGGAAAAGGTCTCAAAATATATATATATTTTTTTAATTAATATCTATATGCAATTTTTTCAAATATTTTAAATTATAATTTTTTTTAGTGACAATTATTTTATCGAACAATATATATATATATAATACTATATATAATATATATATATATTATTATAATTACGTATATATATATACTATATATATATATATATAATATATATATAATATATACTGTATGTATACTGTATGTATAACTGTATGTATATTGTAGTGTAATGATGTATGTATGTGTTATGTATAGTGTAATATATATGGTATATACATATATATACTATATATATACATATGATGATACATAATATATAACATAATATAATACCATATAAGTGTATATATTATATATACTAATAATAAAAAATCATAACTTCAAAATAGTAATTTTATTATTTTTTTTTAAACTTTGCAAAAAGAATAAAAAAAATTGTTACAAAAAAAATATAAGGGAAAAAACACCAAATTTTAAATTCTTTTAAAAAGTAAGCAATCTTAGGAAGGAAAACTAAAAAAGAAGAATACATACTTGAAATTCATTAATGCAAACAATTAAAAAATACATACAAAGATATAAAAAAATTGAAGTGTCAGAAATATGCCCGATACAAAGTTGATGTTTTTCAAAATCCGCATGAAAATCAACAATATTTTTAAAAAATTATCCATATTTAACAATATCTGAAAATTTCAAGTGTGAGAAATAAGCCCAAAAAAATAACTTGATGTTGAATCATAACTTTTCAAAATTGGCATGAAAATCACTAATATTTAAAGAAAATGCAAATACTTAATACACAAAAAAAAATTAAAGTATAAAAAATATGCTCCAAAAAAAAGGTGTATTTTGAATCAACAGTTTTCAAAATCAGATGATTTTTTCTACCTCTAAAAAAGTGAAAAATTGGTCAAGTTCCCGTTTAATTATGTTACATGATGCATAATTATGAATCCATGGAACATTATATGGATTGAATTTTATTGCCCATAGATCATTGACATTAATTTTACCAAACACACCATATATGAGACTCTTGTAAGTAACACACTAAAGTAATACACATACAAGTGACATAATTTTAAGTGATGCCCCATAAGTAATGTACATATAAGTGATACTCCTAAGAATGAGAAACATAGTCAAGATGCCATGTAAGATACTTACCATAGTGACATAGTTAAGCATCATTACACTGAAGCAAGGTACACAAGCCATGATACACAATTTGAATGTCAAATATATATTATATTCAATTTGTTCCAACTAAAACTTTTCATGTACATAACAGAATATTGTTTCCAACATATATAATGGAAACTCATTCCCAAGAATGAGAGAATGGAAATTAGTGCCCTAGACACAAAATGGTATCTTGTGTTGAAAATTCCACATCAAGGATAATGAAAATAATCTTTATCTCAATCACCATTTCTTCCCCTGCCACCATTTCCAAAATAAATCTTCCTCCTCTTTGACATTGAGGAACCTCAAGCCATCTTTGTTCTCAAATTAGTATGCCTCTTTGAACTCTGAAAAGGAAACAACAACATATTAGTTCATTTTTCCCATATTTCAATCAATTAACACACCTAATAAACACAGGTTTACAATTCACATACAAGCTCACCTCATACATGAATGTATATAGCCAAGGGGTTGTCATCGCCCATGTTTCAAGCCTCTTGATAATGTCTCCTTGCAATAATTACACTAATTAATTAATTTAAAATAATTAAAATGTGTATAATATCAATTTAACTCATGTGCTTGATAATATTCTACATTAAATAATTAGTCTCAGCATGAAAATCTGAGGCACTATGGATGATTTCCCTTCCTGGTTCAGACATGGATCACTTGGTTGGAAAATCTACTCTTAGGCAATGATGGGGGCTAGGGATGATGTACTTACAACAAAAATAAAGGAAACCATATAGATGTATCCACAACAAATTCAATACTTGTTGTTGCAATAGTATATGCACTCATAACAAGTGGATCACTAGGCTAAAAAACCTTCTCTGAGGAAATGATAGGGGTTGGGGAGATGTAGTAGCAACTATATATTTAACCACTATAGGTGTACCTACATTAGATGCAATAGTAATTGTTGCAACAATAAATTTGATGAGAGGACGAGTCTAATTATGGAGTAGTTAACGGTGAATGGATATGTAAATGGTTGAAGAGTGTAAATGAAAATGTGCATGGCATCAAAAATGATATAATCCAATTCGTTGTAAAATAAGATGTAGCACCCTAGGGGAGGAATCATAATTCCAACTGTTGGTGGGGGACCCAAAGGCTTAACTTGGCATGAATTTTGGACTAACTAGGACATAAGGGATGGGATTAGGAAGAATGCCACTTGTATAGACATTTGTAATATTTTTATTAGTACAAAAACATCAAATTCAACTAAACTAATATAATGAAATTTAGATTAAAAGTAGCTATAATGTAAAATATGTTACCTTAGTGGGAGGTGATATGGTAATCCTAGGTGGATATGTCTATTGAGACACTCTCATGGACATTTATGGGAACATAACAAAATTAATATTAATTTTTCCCAAATAGGATGAACATTTGCAAAACAACAAATTTTTATATTTTGCTAAGTTATCATTGAAACAAACTAGAATAACCTATGTATTAAGTGTTGCAATATTGAATGTTGTAGCCAAGGCTACATAAAAATTGGGGGAACTAACATCTTCCCAGCTCAATTGTAGCATATACACTCATAGAATATGTACATCGAAAAAAAAGGTAAAAATAAAGTACTTAAAGTTATTTTTGTTGAAAATTTGTTAGTTATAAAATTAGATTTATAATCAATCATTTAGCATCAATTAGAAAACATAGTAACCTTATCCATAAATTTATCCTAGAAAGGATCCTCCATTGGCCATGGAAAGTATGCCCAAAATGAGAACATAAATATCACATCACTCACTCAAACCAGGAACACCAACTTGCCTACATGGTGTCAATGGTCTGTAATAAATGTGGCCTGAAGTGCAACAAGAAACCCCACCACCTATGTGTAACAATACCTAGAGACAAAATATGGAACGGGATGGAAGAGTTGGGTATCCCAGATGAGTATAGAGAAGCAGTTCACAGGCTTTATGAGAAGGTTAGAGCTAAAATCAAAACAAGTGAAGGAATGTCTGAATGTTTTGGTAACGATATTGGTGTTAAACATGGATGTCCTTTATCCCCCACTTTGTTTGGTTTATATATTAATAAGCTCGAAGCTTGGTTAAGCAAAGAAGATGGAGAAGGGATTCATCTAGAAAACTATGTGGTAAAGTTGCTTCTATACACAAATGATCTTATCCTAATCTCAAAATTAGTGCATGGATTAAGAGAACACTTAAAGGCCTTAGAACACTTTTGTCAAGAGGTTGGGATGCAAGTGTATTATATGTTGATGACTTGATTTTAATTGGTGATGAGAAATTTTGTCAAATCTTGCAAGGAGGACCTTGCATGAGAGTTTGAGATGAAGGACATGGGTCTCATACACTACTTCCTCGGATTGAAAGTATGGCAAGGTGGTGGGGAGTTGTTTCTCTCTTAGGGAAAGTCTACCAAGAGATACTTCATAGGTTCCACATGGATAGTTACAAATCCATGGAGACACCTCTAATGAGCAAATGAAGGAAAGAGGATGGAACTTCAGGTGAGGAAGTGGGTTCAAATATTTATCGACAATTGATGGGTTCACTAATGTATCTTGTGAACACACAACCAAATATGTGTTATACAATCAACCAATTGAGCCAGGCCATGGTTAGGCCAACCAAGTTATTTTTTAGGGCAGCTAAGCATGTTCTATGATACCTCAAAGGAACCACCCAAATTGCAACAAGAAACCCCATGACGTTGTGCCAAGCCCTCAACCTCAAACAAAAAGCAACAAATACATGGCCTCCTACGTGACTAGTAGATAGACTAACTTACCCAAAAACAACAATATATTAATTTTTTATTAATTTAAATAAATTGAATATCTAATAATAAAATATATTTTGAATTTTTTTGTTAGAAATATAGAGCACTACGAGGGGGTGAATTAATGGTGACAACCTTTAGATTAAATTTAAAATATTTTTTTTCAGATTACCAAATATCCACAAACATGAACAACATTATCATATTTTAAAGTAAAGCAGCATAAACTCAACACATAAAACTATGAAAAGCACTAACACAAGCACGCACAATAAGACACAAGTATTGCTGGTGGAAACCTTCAATGAAAGAAGAACCACCATATTGTTGTTGTGCTTCTATGAATCTTCATTAATCAAATCCTCTTTTACATCAATTTAGCTAGCCTCCACTAGCAAGGAGCTACCACCCCTATGATCAGTATTATTGGAACCCACCAGCTAGGAAGCCTCTATTCATATAACTCTATAAGCTACCACCTGTTGGAAGCAAGCACTCCCATCGAGCCTCACCTAGCTACTACTGTACTATCTACCACCACAGATATAGATTCTAATCCCAATATACTATTTTTCTATCTACCACCAACAAGGAGCCACCACCCATATCTTGTTTAACACCCACTAAATGAAGGCACCCACCTCCTCAAACTCTTGGAGCCACGCTTACATTCATTTTCAAACATGACTCCAAGCTCATCAAAGTAACAATCTCTATGACCCAACCATGATAGACCAGTAGCAACAAATCTCCATATCAAATCCTCACTCTCTATCACATTATCTTATGCCACTACTTCTATTCTTTGAACATTGTTATTTGCATAACAAAATTTGGGACCTGCACAACAAAATCTAATATTCAGTATGCATATACAACCACCATGCACTTTACCATCCATCCAACCATTAACCATAGTGAGAAGCAAATAAATACATAACATCTATTGTGATGATCTTCAAACTCTACATCTTCTCATTGAATATTATCTATGGTTCCTACATACAACACTCTAATATATCTCTAAAATTATGTGCAAGCAACTACATCTATATCATTTCTCTCTCAAATTCCTCTCAATGGCATGCTCTCACACTAAAAAATAACCTCATAACATTCTCTTATTTATAGTTTTCTGATATGATTAAATAAGTAAATGTTATAGGTGATGGAGCACTCAACAACTCTATTTATATACTTGAATTGGTCTGGATTCTTCTCCTTGACTTAATCTTGGCAATAACTTCACTTAATGAGATAGATTCTCAAATTTAACCATGTTCTAGAAGTTAATTAACCTTTTTCAACCTTCTAATGAAAAGTCTCACATAATACAATCAGAAAATTAATTAAAATACCTAGGATGTGCAAGGAATGCAGAGAATTTCTTGTTTAGACCATAGCAATAGGGACATAACTAGAAACTCTCAGCTATATCTGAAATATGTACATTGCTTCCTAGAAGTTGAATACCTACATCTGCACTGAGGACACTCCCTTCCAATAGTTGTGGCAGAGCATAAGGTAAGACCTTCTCCTCTAGCCACCAAACTTCCAAAACTTGTGCATGAAAGTCATCTGTCACCTCTTAATCCCATAGGACCTCTACAAGTCATACCAAGTCACTAATAAAGATGACAAGACCTACAAATATGTTCAATATACATATGGAAGTATCAAGTCACCTTCATCTAGTATGTCAGCTTCAGGAGTGAACATGAGACAACTTGGAATTTATCCTCAGATCTTTTAACACCAAGATAAACTTTTTAAATCACCAAGACAACACCAAATACACTAGTAATGCATCAATGCAAATAGATGATTCATGATATCCATTAGGTGACATCAATCACAACACCAACATGCCAACAAGATCCCCCTTTTGCAATGATGTCAACATGAAACCTCCCTCTCTGAGGTGAAGTTCTAAATTTGGCCATACATAAGGTTCTCTCCCTCTTTGACATCAATGGCAAGGGGAAAAACATATTAATAAAAAAACACTATGCCTTCTCCAAACTGAATATGCTCCTCCTCTTCATGCAGTGGGCTCCATCAACCAAATGATAAACTCCACTCAGCATCATATGCATATGATAAATAATGGGATACATGGCTGAAAGATGAAAGAAATAAAAATACTTCTCTAATGATCTCATATCTGAAGAAGATATGAAATAAAATCCCTCTTGGACACAAGCTAGGTCTGGCCAACAACACACTAGTGCAGCAATACACTTGTCATATCAGCAACAACATCAAACTTGAATCAACTCTAAGTAGTAGCAACATATACATCATATTTATCTCATATATGCACCTCCACATTGTACTATCTAGATCATAGTAGCAGAAAACTCATATATCAGCAACAACATCCTCTCTTTTTCATCTCTAGCAGTAGCAACAAACCATCAATCCTTTGAAATAACAACTATGGCCAATATATGTGTAAACAAGAATGCGCTTCTCTGAATGCAAACATCTCCATGGTTGATTATGCAATGATCTATATCACTTTCATTACCTCCTTACCACATGCAAGAATCTACTCCACATGGACCAAGGACTATGACCCAATGATAGACAATGAAAGCATGGGGATTCATAAACCTATTACATGGCTACAAGAATGATAATAACTGGTCGTAAAATGACATCATTAAGCCCATGTATAGTTGAACCATGACTTGCATACCTATCTCTCAATGCATGCATGACTCTAGAATGTTCCAACATGATAAGTATGAGAGTATACATGAATTATATATGAATTACATGGACACACCAATAGATCATACATAGTTGCACCAATTGTCATGACTCACTATACAACACACGTCATTCATGGTTCATAACTCTATGATCAAGACCAAATGAATTACAATGAGAGTACATAATTTCATGGGCATAATACAAGGTTTCATCAATGAAATATGTTACTGGTAAAATGCAACCAAGGCCTCATACATGGCTGAGATATATCTTCCACTATTGTGGATGCTAACAAATACTCTCATGCATGAATTAACTATTAGATCCAAGTGATAAAGAAACAAGATGCATGATCAAAACAAACACTCACTAAATTGCATACCAAACACCATGGCTCACCTCTATGCATGGCATAAACAAGTACATGACATATATGATCGCCAGTATGTTCTCTTTTCAACATGAGAACCCTCATAGTAGCATCTGCAATAATCATCCACCATATATCAGCCCTCTTAAGCTAATCATGGTAGCAAAAATAACCATCATATGGAGCATGAACCTCTACAAGAAAATATGATCTGGTAGCTACAACATACTGTCATGCGGAAAGAGTTATTTTTGCGGACAAACCTAACCTCCCTAGGAGTCTAAGACTCTCTAGTGACAAACAAACCAAACAAGAGCAATCCTTCTCTAAACATATATTATTCTATGAGAAACCAAGTGTTTTCCGATCTTACCTTAGGTCCAACGCTTGTTGTAGCAGTCCAGCCTTGCTGATCCAGATGAGCTCCTCCTTCACTTTAAGACCTGCATACACTAACAAAGCAAACGATTACATAACACCTGAATATTCATCATAAAACAAAGCATATTCATCACATAGACCAAGGAGTACATGAAATAATTCATTAACAACAAATCATTGAGAAGAATGGACTTATTTGTATTAAGGAAACAAAAAAGGAACCATGACAACCTGAGCCTTGGTGTTGTGCAAGCTCCTCCCAGGGTCCAACAAGAGATTTCCTCTACTTTGACAAGCTCACCCACTCCCAATATGGCAACAAGGAAGGATAGTGATCTCTCCTCACAAGTCAACAATGGAAGTCCTAATTCCAGCAGCATTTACCCTTTAGAATGTTCAGCTTTCAACCTCCCCTTCTCTGGCCCAATGCCTGTATTTATAGTATTCTAGAGGAAGTTATTCAGTTCCAACATCAATGG
>APFE030040233.1:0-13641 GCA_000404065.3 Pinus taeda | reverse complement strand
GTGTTCAAGAGATTTTCGGATTGTATTTGATTCCTTCTCCATATTTGTGTAATTTTCTTTTCTTGCATGATTCTAGCTTGTGTAGGAGCCCAAGTGAAGTTACAATTACGTGCCATATGACCAATGCTATGATACTTGAAGCACTCTATGTTGTTCATGAATAAGAATTCATGACTTCTTCTTGCAAAATTGCTTCTCGGAGATTGACGTGGATTATTATAATGGTCTTTGTGATATGCCCCACAATCTTTTTCCATGTGCCCAAAGTTTGTACAAGAATAGCAATAACCAAGAAATATATTTTGGTACCTAGGAGAAGAAGGTTTCCTTGATGTACTTCTGAAGTCTTTTTGCCTTAGGATCCTTTGATGATAACCATTACTTCTTGCATCCTTGACACCATCTGCATTTGTTCTTGGAGTAGGATTTCTTCCAATGTCAATTTGACTCTTGCCTTTGTGGGGGGCATCAACATTTCTTCCAGGCTTCTTTACATCCTTGTTGTTTGAAGCATTATCATTCTTGCTTGAGGATTCACCTGCATAGCCAAGACCTGATTTATCAAGGGGAGACCTTTGATGACTTAGGATGTAATCTAGGTTTTGAGAACATTTCAAGTTCTTATTCAGCAACTCAATTTCCTTTTTAAGAAATACAAATTCTTCCTTCATTTTCTTGCATTCTTCATCATTCTTTGATAGAATGATCTCCATTTCTTCCTTCATCTTGGTTGCTTCACATGATTGGACCTTAAGAGAAGTGATTTTTTATTTTAACTTGGTGATGTCATCATCATTTTCTTCTAGTTGGCATATCATGGTGTTTCTCTCCTTTTCTGCTTCATCGACTTGTCCTTCTATGAATGTCAAAGCTTCCATCACCTTCTCAGCTCCTTGTGCTTGTTTCCTTGCTTCTTCTAGTTGAGATCTAAGGGAGGGGACTTCTTCCTTTTATTGACCAATATCTGCTTCAAGTTTGTTCAGGCTTTTGTGCTTTTGTTCAAGGTGACTTGACAAGATATCTTCCTGTTTCTTTGCCTTATCCAAATGATTTGTCATGGATATGACTTCTTCATGATGCTTTCTTTTGTGGGTAGTCATAATAGGTTGGTCAGTAGCTTTTCATTATCATCATATAGTCTTCCATTATCAAGACCACCAAAGGTAAGGACATTCATCACATAGGTCATCAAAGGCTCCTAGATCCTCAAGGTACACTTGGCACTTCTTCATTAGTGACTTGGCATCTTCATCAATGACATTGTAGCATCTCAAGAATATTTTCCTTCCTGGCTACTACCATATTGACATCAATGACAACCTAGATTAACAGCATGAAGGCATGTGACAATGTGCCTTGAACTCTTCTACATATTAATAAGATGAAATCAACATAATATGACCTCATATGGAATATGAGGTGGTCGAAAATCATGTTCCTATGTTGAAAGAACCATGTAAAGAAGATCTTGAAGAAAGCAATAGGTGAAAAAGATGAAAGAAGAGTTCGTGGGAGGATGCATCTATAAGATAAGATAATTGATCAACATCTTATATCTAGGAGGATTAGTTATGACATCTCCAAAAAGAAGGTATGAAGACCCTAATATGTATGATGGAAAAGAAAAACCTTGGTAATATGTGTCTTGGAGATGGATTCATACATATGCAGGATGTTGATTTTGAAAGAAGATAATGTCATGATGAAAGGCCATCATAAAGAGGTAACTTTGATTTATTGTTCATTTTGATTTTTGAAAGCATCTGGTTGGGTTGTCACAGGGCTACTGAAAGAAGGTTGTAGAAAGTCACCAAAAACCTATACTCATAAGGTTGGATGGAAGATCCTAAAAGAAACATAACTTGGAAGAGGTAGTAGTAAAACTAGATGTGGACTAGAAGATCACTTTCCGATGAAGAGAAGGATAACATGACTATTGGTTCTACCCTATGGTTCGTTGAAGGGAAGTGATGGAGAAAGATGTCTGAAGCCCTACAAAGAAGTTATGATGAAGAAGGCTCCATAATGAAGTAGATAAAGTTCATGACATGATGCAGAAAGAGGAGCCCTACAAGCAACTAATAATACCATGATCTCCACCAAAGAGCGGATAGTTGTTGTTGGAAACAAGTCCCTAGTTGAGAGGGAGCTTGGGCAAGTCCCTTCTTAAAAGAGAGTTTGGGAATATTCCTTTCAAAGGAATGTGTAGATCCTCCCTAATTGAGAGGGAGAGATAGACACACCATTCTTGTCTTCATGTTATGAAGAAAGACTGGAGGATTGGGTAAGCATCTAAGATTGATTTTGATACTCTTTGAGGATGTTGTAGGGCATCCAATAGGCAAGAGTAGTCAAAGAGAAAATTCCTTGAGGATGTTTTATTCCAAGACAGGAATGGTCCTAAAAGGACATACCTTGTGAACATCCGGATGGGGTATGTGCCTTGAGAGACAATGATGAAAGGTGTCTATTAGTCATTGTCTCACAAGCATTGTGCTTTGATCTTGTGGAGAGATAGAGTTGTTAGTCAAGGCCTTGCTATGTGAGAATGTTGTTTGTGTTGATTTGGGGTAGCATCAGATGTGCTCTAGCCATGAAAATTGGTGGAAAGGTTAAAGCACATGAGATCTCCAAGACCCATAAATGGTTTGGGAAGTTTCTAACCGGTTCAGGAGATATTCAAATAATTAATATTTTTAACAGAGTTCCTGAGTTTAAACTTAGGAAAAATAAAATATTAATGGGTATTAATATAAAACTGGGTTAGAAGGTTCCAAAAGTCATGGATCAAGCCATATCTAATCTTAGCCTTTGATTAGAGATTTAATCTCGGTCGTTGAAAGATCAAGACGAGAAGTATAAGAAGAGGCTTGAGGGTCAGTTGGAGAATACACTTAGGGAGACCAGTCAATTCAATATTTGGAGCGAGTTTAGCTGAGAAATTCGAACTAGTGGTTTGGAGAGCAGCATGAGGCAGCAAATACGGAACAAAGAGTTGGGAACAACACAAAGGCTGGAGAGGCAGACGCAGAGCCTACAGACTGCACAGTCACTGGAGGGCCTTCGTGGGTGACACAAAAAGGCCTAGTGTTGACGCAGAGAAGCAGGGGCTGACGCAGAGTATCTGGGAGCTATGTAGAGGTCAGCCAGGCTGATGCTGAGGCAGGGGGAAGTGTTGAGGAATTTTCTCTCTGTTGGGTAAGCTAGTTTGGCACCTAGTTGTACTGAAGAATGGTGAATAATAAAATCCTCCCTTGCTGCACCAGTTTTCTCACATTGGGTTTTTCTGGGGACTGATTGTCCAAAATATTTGTATCGATGTGTTAATTCTTGTGCATGTGTTCGTTTCTGTATTATGATGTGATATCTGTAGTAGAATTTATTTTAATGTTTACTGAAGGATTTTCGTAAATAACTTATCGGAAAATAAGTAGGTAAAATAAATCAGTTGTTGCAGTGATAGAATTTTCACATGGTATCAGAGCAAGTAATCCGAGACAGGAAGGGAAAATCAATTATGGGTCGAGACCATGATGCAGAGGCATCTACATCAGGAGATTCACACAGATTTTCAGAAAATTGCACAAGAGAAAGTGATATCGATTTCTCTATGTTGGCTTCCAGGGTGGAAGAAGAAGTGGCTTGCGTGACTAGCTCCGCATCATCAGAGGTATGGTATATAGACAGTAGTGCCTCTTGGCATATGATGAGAATCTGGGAATGTTTCTTAGATTATCAGGAGGAGAAGATGAACTTTCAAATCACCATGGGGAACAAGGCAAAATGTACTCCAGTAGGCAGGGGTACCATAGTTTTTCAAATAGAAATGGGAGAGCGGTTTCATGCTACCAATGTGCTTCATGTACCAGGGTTGGGGATGAACTTACTTTCCGTGTCGCAACTTCAAGGCAAAGGCTATGACATTTTCTTCATCAAGAAGAAAGTATACATCAAACACCCGAGCTGGAAAAAGAAAGTGCAGATCAGGTTCAAAAGTAACAGGTTGTACAGACTATAACCAGAATCATCAATGGCACTAATAGGTAGTCATGGAGACAAGGATTTGAACGAACTATGGCACAGAAGAATGGGACATTTGCACCATGGGGCTCTGAGAATTCTCAAGAGCACTGTAACAGGAGTTCTAGATATTAGTACGGAACGAGATGATGTATGCAGAAGATGTGCTCTAGGAAAGTATGCCAAGGTAGCATTTCCTAGCAGTCAAAACAGGGCCAAGAGTGTACTAGGATTGATACACTTAGATATCTGCGGACCCATGTCCAATTTGGTGTCTGGCTTGGCTGTGACATTAAAAATGGATATTATTATTATATTATTATTAATAATTTCCATGTTTATCACCGTGGGTCCCTTGTCCCACAAACAAGGGGGTATCATACACCAATTTGGTGTCTGGCTTGGCTGTGACCTTAAAAATGGATATTATTATTATATTATTATTAATCATTTCCATTTTTATCACCTAATAAAATATTAATATTTTTTTGTGAACATACTTATTAAGAAATTAGTTAAACATATATTTATATACGAATAGTTTTTCCGAAATTTATAATAATTTTCATATTTAGTTTATTTTTTTCTCTCGACAAAAAACATGATTTTATCAAGCAAATAAAAATACATCAATATTTTAGTATGTTGTCATTTCAGGAGTACCTTGATGCATTCCATGAGGCCAAAAGAGTTAGGTAGATTAGCTCATATATAAGCACAAACATCTTTTTAGTATGCATGTGTATAAGACACATGTTACATCTCAAGAGCTATCATAAATAACTATCTAAAAAATGTCGAAAAACATTTTAAAAAAAAAACTCCTCTATAATCTCAATGCATTGTGTCTAAATTATGTCAACATCAATATTTGCATGTGTATAAGACACATGTTACAAAGACACATGTTACATCTCAAGAGCTATCATAAATATTTAGCTATCTAAGAAAAAGTCCAAAAACATAATTAAAAAAAAAAAAAAAAAAAAATCCTCTAAATTATGTGAACATCAATATTTCAGTGTGGTGTCATTTTAGGAGTACCATCATGCATTCCGTGAGGCCAAAAAACTTGCACTAAGTTTAAATAATGTCAACATCAATATTTCAGTGTGGTGTCGTTTCAGGAGTACCATGATGCATTTGTTAGGCTAGAAACCCTGCGTAGATTAGTTCATATATAAGCATAAACATCAACTTAGTATGCATGTATATAATCCACATGTTATATCTCAAAAGCTATCATAAATATTTAACTATCTCAAAAATGAAAAAAAAAAAAAAAACTTACTCTCAATGCACTATGTATAAATTATGTCAGCTAATCTTGATATCTATTACCCAACAAAACATTAATGGCAATTGTGCCTAGAGACACTCTCTAACCCAATATAAAAGGGAAATTGTAATGTCATCTTATGTTATGTAATAATTTTCACCCAGTTAAATAAAAATACTAATGAAAATATAAAAATTGAAGAGGTCAAATTCTTTAAAATTAAATTAAAATTAAGAAATTATAACAAGCTAATGGTTATAAATGTTGTTACGCTAGTTCAGGTAAAATTGACGTCATAGAATATCCTCGATGGGGTTGGTAACGAGCATTTAGGGGTGGCTTCGACAGTTGTGCTCGGCACCTTCTAATTCCTTCGAGCATTTATGAAGATGGGAAGCCACATCCTTTCGCCTGCACATGCATGCAAAGACAATTGGCGATGGAATGTTTTAATTATGTGGCATGAATAAGAATGGCTTCATTCAATGGTGATAAGAGAGGAGCTGAGGAGGGGGGTGATAACGAGCATTTAAGGGTGGCTTCGACAGCTTTTCTCACCACCTTCTAATTCCTTTGAGCATTTATGAAGATGGGAAGCCACATCCTTTCCCCTGCACATGCATGCAAAGACAATTGGCAATGGAATGTTTTATTTGTGTGGCATGAACAAGAATGGCTTCATTCAAGGGTGATAAGGGAGGAGCCGAGGAGCAGACCTCGACCTCTTGGTTCTGTGTTGTGTCTGTTTCTGGGTGTTTGAAACTCGTCGGGCGGTGGGAAGGCTACGTAATTAAAAATTTGGAAAGAGAAAATGTTGGTGCAAGAAAAGGGGATGGAAATAGATAATATAATCGTGCTCCTACAGGGTATTTCAAGGTTTTCTCCTTTCACTTGCAAAGGGTGTTGCTTAGTCATATCCAAGGAGTGATTTCTCAAGTGAAATTGAAGTCTGCATTGGCTTTTATCTTTTAGGGTGTCACTGTGGCTAGTTTGGATTTTTGTAGTCCTGAGTCTCCATTTTTTGATAGCTCGTGGGTGGGGTTCATAGCTCAAGGCATTGAGTATAGATTATCTCATGTTTCCAGCAAAAGGTCAAGGGGTCAAGTGTAAATTAAAAATTGTAATTGTTCGTCGAGTCTCTATGCTTATTAGGGTTTGTTGTGATCCTTGGGTGTCCAAAGTTTGGGGTTCTGTAACTATAGGGTGACCGGAACCTCGACATTATTTCAAATTCCTGGTCCTAGGTGGCGTAATTGGGGGTTCAATGGTTAGTAGTTTCAAGGCTAACAAAGAGTTAGTAACTCATTATCTATCAATTTCAGGTTCGAGTCTTGAGTTGGGTTCAATTTCTTGGAGATATTATGATGACTTGACCTATTGTTTCCATCGTTGTGTCGGTTTCTAGTCTAGTTTGGTTGTTTTTTCCCTTTGTAGGTAGAGGCTAACAAGAAACTGTTGGGAATTATGCCCTTCTTCTTCTATGATGCCAAGATAAAGTGGGAGCAGAAGGAGGGGAAGTGGTGATCATTCCTTGTGAGGGAAACATGATGCGCCTCCCCTTTCCCATGATTCAGCTGCCACCTTTTTCAACGTTCTCCTGCCGGAAACACATAGAGAGATTCACAAGCTAGAGACTAATGTTGGCATTGAGAGACAATAGCTTTCATATTGAAAATTGATGAAGGACATGTCGACTTGGTTTCTTGGCCCTAGGAATACTAGAGACGGTAAGAGGAAATACCTCAATTTGGGAGCCCCCCACTACTAGGTGAAGACCCTCCATGGCTTGGTCCTGAGGTAAAAACAAGTGGAGAAGTACAACATCTTTTCTTCTCTAGAAGATGCTAAGAGGAGGTTAGAAAATTAGAGGTTTTGTCTACATAGATTTGACTCTCGACTGACCCATATTGAAAATCACATACCATGTCATTCTATCAGTGGGGACCTAATGGATCCTCCTGAATCCAATGCAAGGGCTCCAAAAAATATTTCTTTGTCTGACAATGAAGAGAGGTTGCAGCAGTAGGTGAGGTGGTAGGAGTTCTTTCTATGTTTCATTTTGGTGTGTTGGGTCTAATGTGTGGAGAGTCTCCTCGCCTATGGCCTGGTTGGTGGATATTCTGGTTTGTGTGGGGCTCATGCTCTGGTGTTTCATGGTTTGCAATTTTTGGGTGAAGATTTGTCATGTCATTATAGTCCGGTTTCAACCAATATCTTTGTTTTCTTTATGGTTTTAAGCGATGAAATGTTTCTTCTGGTGTTTAGGCTTGGAACTCTAATGTTTTATTTTTATGCATGTGTTTTGGTATCCATACACAACTTTAGTCTATTTTGTATTCCAATTGATGTTTGTAAAAGAGGATAAATGAAGTTTTGGTGTGTAAGTCCTAGTAGCTATGAGTCTTTTTGCTATTGATGTATGGTGTTTATGTCGAGGATCCTTGAATCCTCCAGGAGCAGTATAGATATCTATGTAACCTCTTGTATTTAATGTTTTCAATAATATAAATGCATTAGGTTACTAAAAAAAATGAGGCCATAAAGTCAATTTAAGGTTGATTGTTCTTGGGCTTAAGATTCTCATAGCTTATAATTTTGCAAATGGTATTCTTATGTAATATAGACTCCTTTGTAATTTCCCATTGGGCTATGAATGATGACTAAAATAAAATGGTTTCATGGACAACAATGATAGCTGAAATAAAATGGTTGTAGTAACAACTATATATATATAATCTGGGTTTATCAAGGGTTAAGATGGATCAAAATTTTTCTCAAATTTTGTATTATTTTTG
Source organism: Pinus taeda (assembly GCA_000404065.3). Taxonomy (NCBI): domain Eukaryota; kingdom Viridiplantae; phylum Streptophyta; class Pinopsida; order Pinales; family Pinaceae; genus Pinus; species Pinus taeda. The sequence goes on along the minus strand of APFE030040233.1, from coordinate 5,547 downwards.
CACCTTGAGAGATTTAATCTCTCTTTACAATTGATAAATCCAAAATTAAATTAAATGTAAACTAATATTTATTATTCAACAAAATATTAATACTTTGATATAAAATATTATGTAAAATAATATCTAAATATTATATCTATTTTTTATAGAAATTGCACACTTATAACTTTACTTTCCTAAATTTCAATTTAATATATATATTCGTTATTTTTTATTGATTCGTTATTTTGTTTTTATTAATGATAATGACCAGAAACGTACATTCATGTCCACAATTTCCATGCAATTGTTCACTATTTTTTTATTGATTTCATTATTTTGTTTTATTAACGATAATGACCAGAAACTTTCATCGAAATGTATCCAATGCAGCATAGTTGCGAATCGCGAAAGAGATGTCTCAAGTCTGGACTTCAGAGATACAAAATATACGGAATGCAATAGAGGGCATATCGTCACGCTTTGACAATATTTAACAAGAACTCGCTTCGATTAACGTTCATTCTTAACCTACTGTCGACATACGCAATTGGGAAAACTGGACAAACAAAACGTCAACGTCAAGATAACATTATCACATCCACAGTTCTGGTATTCAAATAAGTTGCTCCGCTGAATACCATTTCTCTCCGCCAGCGTGCCCTCTCCAACTCTTTTCTTCTTTCTGTTTTTATCAAACTGATTAATGCCACACACTTATTTTTTTCAACGCATTTTTCGATATTCTTTTCAAATGTTGATTTCAGAATAAGTAGGAAACGTTGTTCGGCATAAAAAGAGATACCAAGCCCTTAATCTTGAATGGAACAGCTAGAAATTCCTCACCTGCATATAATTCACGAAGTCAGCGTTCCTTAGCGATAAACCGGAAGATTTTAAAAACGAGTGTTTGTTCAAAAATTTAAAAACGTGTTCCGATAATCCATGTATAGTTTTTAAATAAATGATACGCGTGTAATGATAAGATTGTGTTCAACGCAATGGAAATTGTTGATTGCAATGTAGCGTTAATGTTGTAAACGATATAAATTCTGAATTATATAAATTACTTTCGCTCACCTTATTTATTTCAATATAAATTACCTTAAATTTCTTTCACTAACCGTATTTATTTCAACGTACAATAACTAACTGAAATATATTTCCCTCTCGTCATATGAACAAAAATAAATAACCTTTTGATTAAAAGCTGAAAAAGGAAGTCAGAGGTTTTATTTATTTATTTTAATTATATTTAAATTAAATATATATAAATTTAAATATATATGTAATACATTTTTAATTATGGATATTTATTTTTATTATTATTAAAATATTTTATTTGTAACCTTATACAACCTTGTAGAATCATTAGCAATGCTTGTACCTAAAATCTGTCTAGGATCTCTTAGGTCCTTAATTACAACATCGTGAGGTGAAAATTCAACGATTTTACCTTCACTTGAATGAGTTATCTGATATACAGATAGAAGGTTGTAGGATAAGGTTGGAACACATAATATATAATTAAATTGACCATTGTCTATATGAACAGTTCCAGTCCCTATAACATTAAGGTATCTATCATCACCAACATATATATTTTTCGTGTTACAATCATTTAAAGAAGAAAACATGGCTTTGTTTTTGGCCATGTGATAAGAAGCTCCAGAAGCAATGAGCCACTCATGAGAATTAGAAGAAGAAGATACATTTAGTGCATATCCAGACCGAGATGTTTGACAACCACATTCAAAAAGTGTTATTCCTGAAGATGAAGTTGAAATTGAAGAGTGCTCCAAACGGATGTTTTGCTTCTTCATTGTTGCTTCTGAGGCTTCCATCTTCTTAAAGCTTTTGGATTCTAAGTGGCCATCTCGATTACAAAAGTGGCAATGTCTATCAATGTTCTTCCCTTTGTTTTTATTTGCCTTATCATTTTGTTGAAATGATTTTTCATTTTGAGGTTGAAATTGCTTAAGAACCTTGTTTGGTTTAGGACAATTCTATTTAGGATACGACTTCTTAGGATTCTTTGAATTTGGTTGTTGCTGGGTGGCTAAGGCTTTCTTAGAAGAGTTTCCAAGATTAATAAGACCAAGGTGTAAGAGTTTTTCTTGTTCTCTTATTACAGAATCACAAAAAGAATCAAAGGAAGGTGACTTGTAGTCTTGTCCTTGAGAAATGAAGGCTTCTCTTGTAGAATGGAAGGTGGAAACAAACACAGAGTAGGCTGGTCCCAACTTAGTAAGAATGGAATAGATAAGGTTACCTTCTTTTTTCTTAACCTTAACACCTTCCAAGAGAAGTCTAAGGGTCTTGAACTTGGACAAAAAATCTTCAATGGAAAAAACATTATTGGGGTCCAATGTAAGCAACTCATTTTCAAGTTGATGGGCGCTAAGTTCATTTTTCATTCCAAAAACTTTAGTGATCTATTTCATTGCTTCATTAGGATTATCAAGTTCTGCGATATGGAATATAAGGTCTAGAGAACTAGACATCCCTATCAACCCACATGCTTGATCTTGCCTATTTTCGCATTTGGCTGCCTTATTTTCATCTTTCGGTTTGGTTTCTTGGCCTAAGGCTATTCTATAAAGACCTTTACTTCTAAGTAAATCCACAATGTAGGACCACCATTGGAAATTGTTGGTGCTTTCAAGAATAACTTGGCATGGACTTTCCATTTTGACAGAAACTGAAACTATAGATGTTGAAACTAAGTGTTCCAATGGAAAGAGCTCGAAAAATTAAGCTGGTTAAAAAAAATGGCTCTGAAAACGGCTTCCGGATGAAGAAGTTATGGCTTTTTGAAGAAAAGTTGTTGAAGATGCCGACGAAGTGCGGGAATGCGCTGAAATGAATGAGAATGTTATATTTAAAAAAAATTTGCCCCCTTTCCAAACTTACTCTAATTAGCTCAACAAAGAGAAAGACCTGAACTTAAGACCTCTATTCTCATAAAGTAACTTTGGACCAAGTGAGCTAGTTTAAAAGGTTAGTAATTTTTGGAAAAGAGGAAGGGTTTTTTTTTTAGTCACCGAAGCTTTGGGGTGCATGCTTACTTGAGAAAGCTATTTTTTGCCTGCAAAAGAAAAACCACAAAACCCAAAATGGACATACAAAAAAAGGCAAACCTTATGGTTTGAAGTTAGCTTTACCCGAAAACTAACAATTTTCCTCAACGTTTCTAACTTTCCGAGATCACACTAAGGTGCGGAGGGAAAGAGGATACGCATGAGAAAAAAAACTTCATTTATGTTTCTGAATTGCCCAGATCGCACGGAGTCGCGAGGCAAAGAGAATATGTAGAACTGAAAGGTGTAGATTCGGTAATAAAAAAAAGAGATAAATAAACCGAAATAAACAAAGAGAAAAGAAACTAGAAACTGCAAATAAACACTGTATACCTCCAGATCTTAAAATTGACGTAGCTAGGGCTACCAGAAACCTTTTCACATAAAATTAAAGGGGTTCCTCACTGGAACAAATGCTCCTGACACAACAGAGTAGTCCTATCGGCTTGAAAGTAGTAAGAAATAGTAGATCTAGGAAACGAGAGTCGGATGCAGTTCTACTGGCTTTAGACTTGGATCATCGAAGGATGCAGCCCTCAAATAGCTCTGGTACCATGTAGGAATTTACAAGGTAAGTTCCTCAGACAGAACACCAAAGGACACCGCTCACAAACACATCACAGATCAATACACCAGTATTGTTGACGTGGTTCAAACCCTCAAAGAGGGAAACAGTGCACGACCTGAGCCAACGCGACCACTTCAGGCAATTTATTAATAAAAGAATAAAAATTTACGTAAGCTTCTCTCATGAACGGTTACCCTACAAATGACCATCCATGCTCTTTAAATATAGATCATGGACCAATCGGGTGTTAAGCCACAGATCAAGTGTCAGTAATACCGAGGAGAGAATGAACCATCGGATCACTATATATTGTGACTGTCGGATTGTAAGTTACAAAAGTACAAAGTAAAGAAACAAACTTTACCTAACTCTACACTAGACCAAGTTATACTTAACTATTTCCTATGTGTCAGAATATCCTAACATATATATATATATATATATATAATCATTAAATAAATTTAGAGGTGAGGGATACCTTTAGAGATAAAGGATATGCTTTTGCGGGAGGGAGGATTATCAAGAGTTATAAAGTTTTAGGCAAAAATATATGGACATTTTTATAATGATATTTTCTCCTTTCTTAAATTAGTTCTTTCATTATGTATGTGTTATTATGGACATATTTACAATGATATTTTCTCCTAGCTCTTTCATTTTGGATGTGTTATAATTTAAAGGTTTTCATAGTAAAGTGTTGCTGTTGTTAGAAATAAATTTTATTTTTATATTAAAAATGTAGTTATCAATAAATTAATTGAATAATTAGTTTGAGGGATTTGAATTATTATTTTGGAAATTATTTTTATTGTAAACTATTTTTTTTAATAGAGATTCATAGTGGAATAGTTGATTTGAGGGATTTGAGTTATTATTTTGGGTAATTTTATCCCTTGTCAAATACATTGTGATTTTAGTAACTAGTTAATATATGCTCAAAATAAAGCCTCTTTTGGAGTGTGGAATTTCCTTAGTAAGATCCAATCATTTGTGGAATTTTTATTAGTTATCCCATACATTCTAATTTAAATCATTGTTGTATATAAAATTATCAAATATGTGCTAGAATTCTAATAGAAAATTCATTACCTTCTAGTAAATATTTTGGACTTCATTGTTTCCCACATACATAAACACTAAGTCAAGTTGGGGATCTCCATTCCTTATGACATCACAATACCTAATTTATGAGGGAAAACACTAGAGGACCTAGTTACACTAACTTATGATAACATTAGGCTTCTACCCTTTGTTTTAGCATTACAATTAAGTGGGGGAGTTCTTGGTTCAGGATAATATCATGGTGTTCTATTATAAGTTCTTAAAATGATGTAACTCAATACAAGGCATCTTCTATTTTCATTTCTTACGGTTTGTTCCGGTTAAATTCTCCTTTAAATATAGGTCTTCAAAGGGATGTAACTAATTCTAAGGAAGCTATGCGAGGTCAATATATTGTTCAATTAAAAGAGGTATGAATTTGGAGGTCAATTATTCTAAGGTAAACTAAAAAAAAAAATTATTGCTTAAATTCAATGCATATAGATTTGATGGATTTTTACCACACGTGAGTGGATACTGATAAAGAGACCAAAATTTTTGAAAGTTTTTTATACTATAAAGTTATTTTCCTTTTTCCTGATCAAATTTAAAAGAGATTTATAAAATAATGTCTTTTTTTTTTTCCAAAGGAAAAAAACGAAACTTTTTATTAAAAATATAAAAAGTTTACATTGCAAATGCCGTGGCATCACTGCTCATAACTGAGCTCTGTCTAAACTGAGAAAAATAAATTTCTGCTTTAATATCTGAGTGCAATTCCTTTTTGGAACTATCACTAATCCTGGAAACGCAGATTGGTGGCTTTTATCAGTCATTCCTTACCGGAACCTATCACAATTTCTGTTTAACGTGCTGTTT
>APFE030040224.1:174362-211084 GCA_000404065.3 Pinus taeda | reverse complement strand
GATTCTTAATATACAAAGATTCATAGAGACAAAGAATAAGACAAAATAATCCATAATTATTATAATATGTAATATTTAAATAACTCTTTATTTTATAACCTCTGAGCATACATAGCTTTGGCATATATGTTTTTTTAAGGAATTGAATACTTCTTCTCATCGAGGTTAGAGATGAAAATGGAATTTCATTTTTCCAAATTTTTTAGTTTAAAATATGTATAAATCTTTAGAAATATTTATTATTAAAAATATTAAATTTTACATTTAACCAGAGTTACATAGTAGTTAGCGTCTATAGTTTAGTTTAAATGTTACTAAATTAAAGAAAACATATTAAATTCAAGTTAATATTAAGATTTAAAATTTGGTCATCTTAACTTCTAATGATTGGTCAATTGTGGTATTTGGTTATTTGTAATTCAGTATTATCTCTATGAAGAATCGAATCCTGGCCAAAAACAATAATAATAGAATTTTGTAAAGAAAAAGAAGAGAGAGACTACACACTCATTCAATTGAAATTAAAGTTTTCCCCTAATATAATTTTTTTATGATTTAATTATATAAAAATTATTAATAAAATAATAATTTGTAAAATTTTTTTTGCAAATTAAAAAATTATTAATATTTTTACTAAAATAATAAATATTCAAACTAAAACACAACTTATAATACCTACCCACATCCAACCTAATAAGAATTTGCATTATAATGAAAAATCACGATTTAATATTTTTATTTATTTTTAATATCTGAAAATTGAAATTATTATTATTTCATTTTCTTTTTCTAAGATTGCCATTCTCCCTACCTTATCTCTTACACCAACATGTAGAACGCTTAGGCTATGGTGGACTCTTTGTTAAGGGTATTTTAAAAGGAGGAAGGTCATTATTACTAAATTTTAAAGAGAAATAATTAAAGTTTTATTTTAAGTGGAGTTTTTCTGTTTTGGGGCATGAATGTGATTGAAAATGGAGACAACACCTACAGATATGGAGAAGTTAAGCAGGGCTAATTTTTCCCTATGGAAATCACAGATGGAGGATATACTGATTTTAGAGGATCGGTATTTGCTGATTGAGGGCACAATAAAGAAACCCTCATCGATGATGAATGAAGAGTGTAATAAGTTAGATAGAAAGGAAATTGCAACAATCCACCAATATTTAACAAAGGCGATTGCAACAATCCGCAGGAGGCACTGCAGGAGACGCCGTAGGAGGCTCTGCAGGAGACGCCGCAGGAGGCGCTGCAGGAGGCGCCGCAGGAGACGCTGCAGGAGGCACCGCAGGAGGTGCCGTATGAGGTGCCGCAGGAGGCGCCGCAGGAGATGCCGCAGGAGACGCCGCAGAAGGTGTTCTGGGTTAGTTTTGGATTGTGGATCTTGTTATCTGTGATCTTACTGGTACTTGATGACTCATTTGATATTTATGGATCCACGTTTTGAAAATTTATGAAAAAGTGGTCGCTTGGAAAGAAAATAATAGTCCGGGGTTGTCGCCCCTTCCAGGAGGAGACTGATGGGAAACGAGGAGAGAGTTGTAGCTCTCTGAGGGTTGAGCCTGCGTACTGGTAAAGGACTGCACTAGTGCAAGACCATTGTAAAAGGAGTTTCTAATTTGAAAGAAATAGGAATATTGCAGCAGGTGGTTTTCACCCACATTGGGTTTCCACCTTATATCTGGTGTTGTTTGATGTGACTGTCTGTTTTTCTTATTCATGCTCATTGTTTTATGGTACTGATATGCAAAAATTATTCAAAGTATAAATAAGGAAGAATTGTTAAAAGGACTAGATAATACTGATTCACCCCCCCCTCTCAGTATTATTTTCAACAGATTGTTGGGCATGATAAGAATAAGATCAATAGGTTGAAGGAAGATTTGGGTAGAAAATTTGCAATGAAGGATTTGGAACCAGTACAACAGATATTGGGTATGCGGATTATGTGTGACAGGAAAAAAAAAGGTTGCGGCTGTCAGAAGAAAAATATACCAAGAAGGTGCTTGACAAGTTTAATATGAAGGATCCCAAGCCAGTTGGTACACCCCTTGTAGCCCACTTTAAGCTGAGTACTAAATTATGTCCTAGTGATGACAAGGAGAAAGAAGAGATGAGAATAATTCCTTATGCTTCAGCAGTTGGCAGCTTAATGTATGCCATGGTATGTACATGACCAGACATTGCATATTCAGTGGGAGTAGTGAGAAGGTTCCTTACCAATCTAGGCAAACAACATTGTCAAGCAGTAAAATGGATTTTAAGGTATCTCAAGGGTACTAGTGATTATTGTTTATGTTTTGGTCATGATCACACTGTACTTGAAGGATTTACAGATGCAGATATGGCTGGAGATATGGACACCAGAAAGTCCATTACAGGTTATTTGTATACATTTGTAGGTGTCACAGTATCTTGGGTGTCAAGGCTACAAAGAATAGTAGCCCTCTATACAATAGAAGCAGAGTACCTAGCTACAACAGAAGCTTGTAAAGAGATGTTGTGGATGCAGCGATTCCTAGGAGAGATAGGAATAAAGCAGGACAATTATGTGTTATATTGTGATAGTCAGAGTGCCATTCATTTGGCGAAAAACCCAACATTTCATTCAAAAATCAAGCACATTGACTTAAGGTACCATTGCATCCGGAATGTGTTGGACAAAGAACAGTTATCCTCGGAAAAGATCCATATAGATGGGAACCCTGCTCATATTCTCACTAAGATTCTACTACGAAATAAACGTGAGTTATGTAGAGGCATGGTAGGACTCGGTGTGACTTGATGACTCTTATTTGGCTTCAAGTGGGAGAATGTTAAGTGTGAAGCCAAATTCATGGAGGATTCTAGATCAGATCTTTCTAGATCTCCAGGATTCTAGATCTTTCTACACCGCCATTAGTTTCTAGAATCACATTTAGGATTCCAGATCCTCCTACACCGCCAGTAGTTTCTAGATCATTCCTGATCTCCATCTGAGTCACATATACAAGATTCTAGATCCTTCTTCTACCTCTATAAATTTGTAATTTCTCTGGCTAAGGGAAGCAAGCCAAGGCCCAAGCCTGTTATGTAATGCAAAGTGATTTCTGTTCTCGAGTGATTGTTTTATCTATTCTGTTGTTTCTGAATAATTAATCTTGTTGTTTCTCCATTTGTTTGTCTCATTGAATTATTCTTTGATATTTCTATCTAAGTCTCTGAGTATAAATTCATTGTGTGTTATGTATTCTCTGATCTAACACTCTTAACAATGAATATATTTTGAAACCAAAGCCAAGCTAACCTATTTCGTGTTAAGACTGGTATCATTATTTAACAATTAGTTGACATAGAGAACGCAGAGGGTAAATCATTGGATTTGGGAGGTGAGAAAGCCCGTAGATTCATTCACTCAAGGAGGGAAAGACATTTAGTCAAAGAAGCAATTTGTTTACTTAGAAAAGGTCTTGGCTGGTATTGTAGGTAGTTGATTTCATTAAAAGTTACATCACAAACCAAATGGATGAGTAGAGATAGTAAAAAAGAATTCACACAAAGTTATTTGTATATTATTTAAAATTACATAATTACATCACATATATATATGATATTTAGAAGATTTAGCAATTTTTAAACATGGAGAAAATTTCTGAGAGGAAATTTCAACAATTCAATATAACCAACAAACCAATTTTATCTATACTATTATTGTAAGTGTTATTCTAAGTCCCCCATAACACTTACTTATTACATTAATCACAAGTTACATATAAATCACATATTTTTGATATAGTTTTTATCAACAGTTACATCCACGCTAGAATCTCTTAGACACCACTCTTTTTTCACCACCACAAGAGCTACCACGTGACCTTCATTTAAAACATATCTGCCTTTGACCATCATTCACAACTTTGTAGAATTGACGCTTCTTTACCTCTCAAAGGACAATCTCGATACTGAATCACTCTATGGACTATTTCCCATCTATCAAAATGCAACGAAACACAATTTTCATAGTTATATAGGTAAATTGTCTGGGTATTGAGTTTATCGAGCAATCAATTATACAACCTTCTTTTCTAACACACAAGGATCTCATAAAAATAACATGTAATGGATGCTCTTGAACCCCTAAGCATAACAAGAACCATAAGCATATAACAGACTCACATAATTAAATTAGTGATACGTTCTCTCGACACTGAACAATGTCAAAAACCACTATTTTAATTATATTCCTTTGTTCATTAATTGGTTATGCATGTACCTTCACAACCTATCGTATGGTAATGTAATTTGGAGACTCGAGTAGATCCTTGTTGTATTCTTCCAAAAGCCAATCATAATGCCAATCATAATTCTTGTTAGAAAATCAACTATGATTGGTTTATGTCTAAAAGGTGGTTACAACATCTAATGCATTGTCGAAATTTGGAAGTTGCATAAAACCCAAGAATTTCTTCATATTATCAAACTCCAAAACGTACCTTGCAATACTTTGATGGTGTATATAGTCCCTCAACATTGAACCATAATGCAAAGTTTTGTTCGTGTTCTCATATCCTCTCGAGATGCTTCGTGTAACTATTCTGGCATACATCCCATCACCAACAAGCATGACATTTCGGTTGGGTTGTATCTACTCATCGGGTTGGTCAACAACCAAGAATGCATATAAAGTTGACATAGTCATCAACACCTATATTGTAAATTAGATCCCATCCATAGCTCTCTGGGGACACAGGTGAGCTGCTTTGAAATGTAATAGGGTAGAAGCACTTCCCGTCGCTTCATCACCCATTGGCAGCTCACATTTATTCATAGTGGCAGAGGTGTAGATAGTCATCACATTTGCAGAATTGATGGCGGCGCGGCTCTAGTCTTAAGATCACTATATATGATCCTTCCTAATCCATGCGGTTACTGTATCTTCTCAATATGAATGTGATTTCTTCCAACGAAAATTTTTGAGGCTTCTCACAAGAAAGAAATGGACACACACAAATTCAACTACAGAAACCAGTAAATAAACACTCACAAAAAAAGGATTGATTATCATGATTCTCACATTTCCCTGGGCCCTCTTCCTTGGAGGGATTCAAGCTCATACAGGGATATCAACAAAGAAAATGGACGACCAACCTCATATATTACTCAAAATAATTCAATTACATCAAATATATATGGTGTTTATGAGATCTAACCATTTATAAACAAGGAGAATATTGTTGAGAGAAAGTCTCAACAACCCAATCTAACCAACAAACTAATCCTACATATATATTGTTGTAAGCGTTATTCCAAATTCAACGTATCCAAGAATTATCATCTTTATAGAAACCATAAGGTGTATATGTAGCATTATGACATATCATTTTTTATGCAATGAAGTGAATTATATGAAGATATTGTAAAAGGGAGTTTTTAGGATAGACATTGTCAGCAAGGCGACCTAGGATCAAATCTCTCGGGGGCAGTTGTGCCACATGCTAAAGCGAGGAGGAATGCTAAAAAATTCAATCTGTTAAAGGCTAGTGTGGCCCATGCCAAGTGCAATCACTAGAAAATCACAAACAACTTGACAAACAAATATATATATATATATATAATTTCAAATTAATAAATATGGTTTTATACTACCATATTTAAAGAGATTAAGTGTTTTACAATTCAACATGAGAAAATCTCAAGAGTATAAATTAATTTGTGATAAGATATAGTATTGAGACAAACCTCATATAAATGACATTTGTTTAAGCTGGCATTTATTCGTGTCTACGGTAGGGAAAGTTGTGGGCAGATAGTGATTATAATAAAAGTGGTTAAAATTGGCCAAAAAATTAATTTTTTATATATAAATAAATTATTACATAATATATAATTAATTAACCAATTATATTAAAAATTTTATATTTTCAATATGCAATGAGTTAAAGACAAATCTACATTAATAATTTTTCACTCAAAAAAATATTTATTTACCATTTATTTTATTAATCCTTAAAAATGAACTTCTCATGTTAAAAGGGAACTGCGGGCGGAAAATAAGAAAACGTTACCTTTTATATCATAACTTAATGGAATAAAATGTATTTTAAGCATTATTTTTATTAGATTTGAATAGTTTTTATAATTTTGAAATTTTAATAAAATTATTAAAATCAATTTCTAATTTTATTTTTTTTATATAATTAGTGGTTTTAAAAATATTAAATTCATTTTTTATATTAAAAATATCAATTTTAACTACTTAAAAATTATCATTTTATTATATATATTACAATTTTGATTTTAAAACATTTAAAATTATTATTTTCCATTTCTATAATGACAAAACGAATTTAGAAATTTAAGAGGCCAAAACATGGTTTACACAGATTATTCACAAAATAATTTAATGTATTACATTCAAAAACCAAAATATATTTATATATTTATATATATATATATTCTATATATAAATATTTAAATATTAGTATTATATATATAATATATATATATATCTATCTATCTATTCTATATAGATATCATCATATATATATATATATATATATGATATTTGTTGAGAAAATATCTCAACAACCCAATCAAGCAACAAACCAAATCTATGAGTATTATGTTGTAAGAATTAATTGTAAGTCCTTCCCTTAACATGTATATTGTAAAATTAACATTATAGGTATGAATCACAAATTACAACACAAATATTTGTCTAATAGATTGATATGGTCTTCATCGACACTTATACCCACTTTGGAATCTCCTGGACTGTGCTCTTTCTTCATCGCACGATTTTGAGCTTACCACTTGACCCATTTAAGACACAATTGCTTTCGACCATCATTAACGTAATTGTATGATTAATAATATTGACATACTCAACTTGTCGGGGCTTCCACAAGAAAATATGTCAAGTAAATAAATCACTCTATGGACATACAATCATCTAACGGATATTTCACTTTCAGCCGTCCATTAGTTTCTAGAAAGATAGTCTAGATACTTAGTGTATTCAAATGTTAATCATACAATTGGACCTATCTAACACACAAGATTCATCTCATACTATAATTGGTGGCCATTGTTCAAGGGTTTTCAAGCACCAAGAACAACAAACCATAATAGTATGTAACACAATCAAATTAGTGATGTGTTCAAAGGTTTTTGAGTGCCAAGAGCCAACAATTTAAATTATACTACATTTTTCAATACTTGGTTCTACACTTTTTCCAAAATAAATATACCTCCTATATAACACCAAAACTTCTAATATATAAATATCAACATGGACAATATGACTACACAATTCTATTTCCTTTTATAAATAAGTCATTTTACCAAAGTCCACATAATGCTTATAATCATATTGACCACTTTCAAGAGGTGAATATCATGGATCGAAACCAATGTGCAATTAGAAATTGTAGATAGTCATTCTTCCCATTCTTAAGGGAGTGCACTACATGGATCAGTAGAAGCATCATGGAAATTGGTTTTTGGACTAGGATGGAAAGTGCATAGGTGTACTAGGGTCGAGATACTTCTAGATTTTATTACCATCTTTGACCAATGTTCATTTGAAGATGTTGTTGAGCTAAGCCACATCAGGTCAAAAAGCAAAAAAAAAAAATCTCTGCTTCTTTTTGGAAGGAAAATGTCTATGCTGCTATTGCTTGAATAAAGTGAATCTGCAAAAACCTATGTTGATAGCATTAATAATTCTCATGAATTCTCTCCACAGATACATAATACCTTATGGGCTAAGATTATGAGTTGATTTAATATGATAAATTCCATCTGAATGCGACATAGTTATGTTGAGAATTGGTAGCCTCCAATCCCGTATACCAAGGTTCTCCACATGCAGGAATATTGTACACCTACCTCATTGGATAAGTGCAAACATAACCAAACTCTACAAACTAGATTGATGTCCACAATTTTTTTCTTTTTTTAATTTCGACTTTCAACAGTCGTAGAACTTAGCAGCCACACAATGAACCAGCAAATAGAAACAATTATATGTTTTTATGAAAACGATTTAATAGATGCTCCAAGTGTGTTGTTGATCATAGTCATTTTCACAATATATTTTATGCCGTCTTATAACATAGACCTTAGAATTGTAGAGGACATCGTCATTAGCTCCTTTGCTTGCAAATTATTTTGAATGTTCTATAGATAAAAATTCATTTGTCAATACCTTGTGCAACCATGCAATGGCCCACAAAAATTCATTTTGGTATCTGCTAACATGAAATCATCGCAAAGCTTGTATTTGTATGTAGGTTCAAATACCTTTGTATTCAGAAATCCTTCAGCATCGATCTTATGGTTTGTTGTCACTCACTGCTTTACAAGTTATCAGTTTCCCATAATGATAACAACAATGAAGTTTGAAGCCATTTCCTAAGCCACATAAGCTCTTAAAGTTTAATCAGTCCCCCTCCATTGCATAGTGCTTCTGATAAGATTTCCAATGTCATATGAAAGTCTAAAAATGGACTCCTGGATCAGAAGTTAAAGGAAATTAAAGATACCCTTTGAAAACATAAAAAGAAAGGAGAAAATAACTAAGGGTCAGGCTTATCCCAAATCACATATCAGCGATTGGAGGGCCCCGGGCACAGTAAATCCCGCATATCGACGGTGGGAAAACCCCGTACTCTCGCATCCTGCAACCCCACAATATCACAGTTCCATAGTCCCGTAGTATCGCATATTGGACTTCCGGACAGTCAAGCATATCAGAGATAAGTAGGCCCAATGGGCCATCCTCAAGGAATTGCAGGGGAAAGATGCCGATAGCACAAATCGCTGATAATTTGGGCCCTCAGTGTTAAAGTGCCAGGAGGGGCCAATTTCATTTAACAAAGAAAATCACTGAAAAACTAAGGGCAGGCATAACCCCTTTCTCTCTCCTCCAAGGGGTCCACGTGGCAAGATATTAAAGGCCTCGCATATCGCACTCCCTGCAACACCCGCAATCTGCGATTCAGGACAGGACTGGGGTTAAAATGCTGCAAAGTGTTAAATCGTTGATACAGTGTTAAAATGTCAGGGAAAGATGAAATCATTTAACAAAGGAATTTAAAGAAAAACCAAGGAGGACATGCCTCTTTCTTTGTCCTCTAGGGGACCACGTGGCAAACTATCATTGGTCCTTATAAATGACATGGCAACTGACATCATCATGACGTGGTAGTACGGAGCTGACGTGGTGGTACAGAAATGACGTGGTGGTATGGAGGACACGTGTCACCACTGATAGGGTGATATCTGGCACTAATGATATCATTAATCCCATAATCGATGATCGCATAAGTCAAGGCCCTCCTCCTCCGCAATCCCTACATGTTTACGATTACGATATGTGGGGGATCCTCCCAGATGCGATATTTTATGTATTATAGTTTATGAGGATCCGGTGTCTGGATAGTCAGCCTGTGCTATGAAAATAAGTGGATGGTTATCTCCCTCTCGCGTGTTGCGATACGCTGGGTGGGCCCAATCCCATAGATCAGTGATCACAAAGTGTCAAGGGTTGGTATCAAAGGCAGAGAATTGAAAATCGTCGATATGTGGGATATATATGCAACAAAGGGAAAAGGCCCCCGGACAAGAGTCTAAAGGCTCTAGCGCCCTAAGACTAAGCCCCAAGTCATAGCCCTCGGTCCTTTTATGCAAAAAACACAGAGAGGGGCTAAACCAAAGGGGTGCTGAGGGGCATCATATCACTCGGTTTTGTAATGTTTCAAAGGGAAAAGCCCCAATTACAGCATGGCCTCAAGAGCATGGTACATACCTTTAAAGGTGGATGGGTCAACAACTGTGGTATTGAATGAAATTATGGGGCAGTGGCACACTGAGATGGTCTAATCATGTAGAAGTCCCTACAGTTAGAAACCAAGGACTACATAGGCTGCAGAAAAGGATTTGATGGCTTCACTTCACGACAGTTGTGAGTAAATGCCAATATGGGATGTAGATTTTAACCTTGTACAGAAATTACCTGCATATGAATTCTAAAACACAGAAAATAAACGATGCAAAAGCATAAGACATAAAACACATATACAACGAGATTTTCCCCTGGATCCCAAAAACAGGACTACTAGCTTGATTTTTCATTATGTTCCTTCCAATGTTATAATACATATTTATATATGCCAAAGCATCTAATACCAAAAAACCATCGTGTCCAATACCATTGACTGAAAACTATCGCATCCAAAAACATATGCAAAAATCATGCACAAAACCATAGGTGGGTCCTCCCAACCTAACATAGGGTCCAAAACCAAAATTTTCAAACCCCATGTGACCCTCCCCTCCCCCTAGCTACACAATTGACGCAACAAAGGGTGTCTCTGCGCCCCCTCTAACCCCCTAGTTAACTATGTGGGCTAGTCGTGGAAAGAATATAACACAACCCAACATGGGAGGCTCAGGAAGACTTAATGACTGAGCATGGACCTCTAGTCCGATATCCAACAATTTAAGTTATAGTTGAATCTTTTAATTAAATCCTCCAATTTTTTATCCTCTCTTTGCTTCATTTTAAACACTTCATCTTTCTGATTGATAAGCATGTAATAATCCAAATACCTGTCCAAAAATGCTCTCTTCATGTCATTCCATGTTCTAATAGACTAAGTGATCAATCCCATGAACCATTTTAAAGTAGCTCCTTTCAATGTTGAAGGAAACAATTTAAGTTTTTGAGAGTCTTGTAAATATTCATAATTTCTACACAAGACTTCAAATTCCAATAGAAAGGTTTCAAGATCTTCACTTTTTAATCCATGAAAATTTGGGAGGATAGAAGGTAAGATATTTTTCATTGTGGCATCTGTTTCTTCATCAACTATAGGGAATCCAAAAGAATTATCAACTTCCCTATTTCCTCTACCTTCTCCATTATTTCCTTTACCTCTTCATCTACCTATTCCTCCTCGAAGTAGTGCAAATTATCCATTCAAAACTCCCTCTCCTTCTTCTTCTCTTCCTACCATTATAGATTCTTCAAAGTTAATATAAAATTCAACCTGCAATGTTAGTTGCTCTTCCTCTGGTTCCTCTATCATTGGTATGTGGAAGAAAGGTTCTACTTCTCCCTCTTCACTAGGAATTTCTATTTCTTCAACTAAAATATGTTCCCATGTAGAGGTGAAAAAGGATACTCCTTCTATGGTAGATCCATGATTTTCTTCCTCTAGGACCGCCTCAGTAGATGAAGTAGGAGATCCTCTTAATTGGATTTATGACCTTAGAACTTGAGGAAGTCTATGGCTAGTGAAATGTGGAATATGAGTTTGAGATGGAGGTGCATCTCTTCTTAGTATTGGTGGAGTAAATGGTGTTGTAGGAATTAAACTCCTGCATGTAGCTATGAATCTACCCCTAGAGTATCTTTCTCTATGCATATCATTTTTTAGATGTAAGAGATGAGGTTACCTATTACACTTCCCCAGCAACAACACCAAAATGTTTAGTAAATTTATCCTAAATTTCTTACATAAATTATCAACCGAGGTTTGTAAGTTGATAAAGTGTGGTGCACTATATGTGCTTAGTTAACTTTTCTTTTACTTCGTTGTTTTGTATATTATGTTTTTTTGGGGGGGTTTCTATTCTTTGATTTCTAAGAATATACAACCTGAAACTATGAAAAATTTTAAGTGAATCTAATGAATTTTAAAGGAAAAGAAATGTTCCTAAGTTAATCTAATTTCCTAAAAATGGAACAAGAATTGTTGGTTAGTTAGAACCTAATGAAAAACAGAGCATCTATCTTATCCTATCATTAGTCCTAATCCATGGATCTAATTCTTAAAACCACGAATGAAATTGATGCAGAAGGTAACTCAGTAATTGCATTCATTAAACATTAAACCATTCAATTTTGGAATATGATTAAATCAATCTCCTTGAAATGATTTTTGGGAATATCAGTGATGCGACTAAGTGAGGATTTGAAAGCAAAAAGGTAAAAGCATGTAAAACTAACTGTAAACAACTAATGTATTTTTTAGTTTCTCCAACATTCGAATGTGAAGCCTTACCCTCTTGAAGTGTTGTGCAAGAAATCAATTATACCTTAGTTCCTACGTTCCTAGGAAAATAACAATGTACTCAGTAAATATAATCACTATATGAATTAGACATTTAGCCATTTAGTTTAGGATCATCATCATCTTGAAATGTGTTTTGAAAACATCCATTAACACAGTGAATTGACAATTCTGTTCTAAGAGAATGAATGACAAAATAGTAAGAAAACTAAGAAACTGTGTATTCTTATTACCTCAATCTTAATTCAGTTTGGAAACAGTGTCATTTTTCTCCACATAATATCTTAGATGAACAAGGCTTCATAGTTATGATTTATCATTATGATATTGATTAAAAACTGAAATGAAATATCATCCTAATTTAGATAACAGATTTGCTGAAAACAGAGTAATGGAAATTGAACTAAAAACAACAAACGAAAAACCTCCAATGCAAGGGCCCTCTGCAACTCACGTGGCTGGAATGCTTAGCTAGTTAAGAATGCACTTTAAATGATCATTGGCAACACGAAGTTTTTATTATGAAAAAGGCGAAGCCTGAATACAAAGTATCAGCAAAAAGCCTAAACTTAACACGTAATTCCTTCTAACTTCTTACTAATACTCCCGATTCCATGCAACCGATATTTAAAGGAAAATAACATAATTGTTTATGAAATAAAATTGCTATAGGTGGCTAATTAGAATTAAATTTAACATGGTTGTTTATGAGATAAACTCGCTATAGATGACTAATTCGAATTGCAATAGGACAGTTTAAAATTTTGATTAGCTACAGGTGGCTAATTCAAATTAGATTTGCAACAAAACTGTTAGACTCTTGATTAGCTACAAAAGAGCAAATCAAGAGTCCTACTGCTTTCAGATAAGGTACTTTGACTCCATCTTTGACCATGACCTTAGGCTTGCTTTTCTGTTGATATGGACCGAGTGAATAAGATAGAATCCATGTGGAGATTATTCTAGAAATGCACATGTGGCCCAATTCTTCATTTTACACCTGGAACCTGCCAAATGATGAGAGTAGCTACAGAATCCACAGTTAGCTACGGAATAGGCTACATTCTATAGCTAATTTGCAAAAATCTATTCAAATAGAAAGAACATGAAAATATACTATGGCGATGATTTTAATGCTTTCCTTAAGACAAAACCTAACATTTATTATTGATTGGCTCTGTAATCTTATGAAAAAGTGAGGGAAAAAGGTGAGAAAAAATGTCAAAGAGAAGGTAATTCTGAGATTCAACATCTCTCACACGGTGGATGGTCAAACTTATATGCACCATCGATTGGAGCACGAGCCCAATTGACGATAGTTGAGTTAGATAATGTTTTTTTCCTTATGGAACCTATTTACAAAGAGCAACAAAAGTTTAATAGTTGTTGATTCTACAAATGAAATAACATTTGAACCTACGTGGGGGACAACAATGGATATACAATTGTGTTGGAGAGATATACGCAATGGGATACGAAAGAGGATTAGTTGTATTAATTTTTTTCAATTTTGTTTTAGAGAAATAAGGTAATTTTTAAGAGTAGTGTATTAATTTTTTTATTTTGAGAGATAAGGTGTGATTTTATGGAGTGAGAAGGTGAAATTCTAATTTTGGGGCGATAAGTGTTTTGTATTTGGAGTGATAAGTTAAATATTTTAGAGCAAGTCATTGTTGTAATCTAAAGTAATATTTTACTTTGAGAAAGATTGAGTCAATGAACATCTAGTTTTTTAAGACAATTTGTCTCCAAGGAGTTCTCAAACTTCGTGCTTAAGAATTTTCAATGAAGATGTTGTAAAGATGAAAGGCTGATGTACTCAAATACTTAATAAAGACATATTTTTTGGTGGTGTTACAATGTCCTAGATCCACCCGAAATTGAATAAGGGGATCTTAGGAACACCTTGTGTATTGCATGATTCTTGATGTTGTCCATATTTTGTGTCTAGTTTGGACTCTCTCTTTGTAATATGGTGCACATGGAGTACACAACAGATTAAACAAATGCATGCACATAATAAATTCTCTTCAAGCTTATGTAATCAAGCAAATTACAATCAATCAAGAAGCAAAAACACATAATCAAGTTGTCAAAGACTTCTATATCAACATCCAGTCAAGTTGATGAAGTTGTCATCTAAATCAACAACATTTGCATCAATTCAAAAGAAATTTTTTGGAAAATGCACTTGCACCATTCTTTTATTAATAATCTCAATACAAAATTGTAACTTGCAAATCATAATTTGTAAGTTAACTTGTAAACAAATTCAAATAAAATTAAGTTGAATTGTAAAGGTGCATTCTCGGTAGAAACCGACACCTAAATTGTGAATTTATAGGAGGTAACGCGATTCAATATCATTTGAACTTGTCATTGTAAAACATTGGGTGCATTTTCGGTGGTATTCTACACCCTCATCCTAGTACAAAATTCAAGCAAGCGTGCGTTCAATTGTTAACAGAAATTTCAAGCAAACAAAGTTGATTGAAACATTCATAAAGTTCAAGCAAACGTGAGTTTAACCATTCCATTGATAAACTAAACCAAGCACACAAGTTCAAGAATTCAAGCGAGCGAGATCTTTAAATCCCACAAGTGTTACAAGTAAGCATCAAGAAAAATCAAGCAAGTGAGCGAGCGAGTACAAGCAAGCGTGTCAAAAAGTCATAATGGGGAAAGGAGGAAAACGTCTTCAAAGTGCATAATTGGAGATTAATGATTTGCAGGGTTGCAATCATGAGTTACAAAACAAAGTTAAAATACTGGAATGGAAGTTGAAGAGGAACAAAGAGCCTTCAAAACCCTACGAAACAATGAGAAAATTGTGGTCCTCAAGGCAGATAAGGGAGGAGCAGCAGTGATCTTGGATAAGGATGACTATGTTTGCAAAATGAATGAACACCTCAGATGTGGTAGCTATAAGAAACTAAGCAGCAATCCCATCCCCAAGATCATGAAAGAAGTGAAAAAGACGATCTTTGAGTCCAAACTCGATGATAAAATAAAAAAGAAATTGATCCCATCTTGTGAAACCATCCCTAGGATTTATGGGTTACCCAAAATTCGTAAAGAAGGAATTCCTCTCAGACCTATTGTTAATACCATTGGATCCCCTACCTATGAGCTCGCTAAGTACGTTGCAAAAATCTTGAAGCCCCTTATCGGAAATACTGATTCTTTCATCAAAGACTCCCATGACTTTGTGAAACTTATTAGAAATGAGAAGATGGATAGTGATGACATCCTTGTCAGCTTTGACGTAGTGTCCTTATTCACCAAGATTCCTCTTGATGAAGCCATTCAAGTTATAGAAGATGTTACTGATCCGCAAACTGCAAGACTGGCTGAAATCTGCCTGAGATCCACTATTTTCACCTTCCAAGGGGTTTATTATGAGCAAACATCTGGTGTAGCAATGGGATCCCCCCTTTCACTAATCGTGGCCAACCTATACATGGAATACATTGAAAACAAGGCCCTAGAATCTTACCCCTTAAAACCAGCATGGTGGAAGCGATTTGTCGATGATACCAATATAAAATGGAAACATGGTAAAGCAGAGCTTGAAAAGTTTTTTATTCATCTAAATTCCATCTCTTCGGAAATTAAATTTACGATGGAGCTTGAAGAAAACATGAGCCTCCCATTTTTAGACATTCTCATCATGAGGAAAAATGATGGCTCCCTTGGGTATAAGGTTTTTAGAAAAACAACCCATACAGAAAACTACCTCCACATTGAGTCCCACCATCACCTGGCCCAAAAATTTGGTGTTCTAAACACCCATGCTATTAGGGCCCTTCGAATTTGTGACACTAATCATATAAATGAAGAAAAGAAACATTTAGTGTCAACCTTCAAGGGTCTAGGATACAAATAATATGAGATTAAAGGAGCAATAAAGAAGGCCGAGAATAGGATATTATCTCTTGAACCCAAGGCCCGTGATCAACCTCAATGTGGTAGGG
Organism: Pinus taeda; assembly: GCA_000404065.3. Lineage (NCBI taxonomy): Eukaryota > Viridiplantae > Streptophyta > Pinopsida > Pinales > Pinaceae > Pinus > Pinus taeda. The sequence goes on along the minus strand of APFE030040224.1, from coordinate 195,048 downwards.
TTTTTCTACCTTATATTCATGGAGTTACAGATAGAATTGCTAAAATCCTAAAGAAGAATAACATATTCACGCAGTTCTCCACCCCTGGAACTATTAGACAAGGTATGAAATCCGTCAAGGATAGCATTGATAAGAAACAACTTAAAGGAGTCTATAAAATAGATTGCTCATGTGGGAAAAGCTACATTGGTGAAACAGGTTGTTCCTTGCAAACTAGACTAAAGGAGCATGGAGCTGATATTAAGAATGAAAGGTTTCGTACTTCAGCCCTAGGAGAGCACTCCTCAAAAACTAAGCACCACATTTGTTTGGAGAGCGCATCTATTATCGCTAGGGAGGACCTACATCATAAGCGAAAGATTCGGGAAGCCCTAGAAATTATCAAACACCCTCATAATCTTAACAGAGATAATGGGATGGAGATTAGTGGAAGTTGGCTTCCCCTAATCAGAGGAATGAAGGTCACAAGCTCCTCTTAGTTCCAGTCCCTTAGAATATTTGATTAATTAGTAACCTAACTTTAATAACTTAAATAATAATAATTTAAAACAATAATAATAAATTAAAACAATAAGAAATATAATTAATTCCCAATTAATTAATCAATTTAGATTATAATGATTTATATATATATATATATAATATATATATATATTAATAAAATATTAAAACAAATTAATTAATTAATTAATTAATCATACTATTAATTTATTATCAATTTTAGTTTAATAACAATTAATATCATTAATTCATTATAATTTTAAACTATTAATTTAAAAACCATTAATAATAACCTATATTTTGTTTAATAAATAATAATAAATATAAAATATTAATTATTATTATTATTATTATTAATTATTATAATAATTATTAATATTTTCATTTAGTATTAATAATATATTTATTATAATAAAAGAAATAAAATTAGTAAAATATTAATAATATTCTAAATTATAAGTTCAATTTATATTAATATTTTAATATTAATTATGAAATTAATAATAATAAAAATATCAATAATAATGATAATTCCAATTTAAAAAATAAATAAATAAATAAATTAATTATTAAATTAAAATTAATAATAAATTATAAAAATTAATAAAATTGGCTAACTTCTCAGCAAAAATCTGTGGTAACTGACCTTCATCTCATCTTTCCTCTTTACTATTTATCCCTTAAATCTACTCTTCTTCTATCATACATTCAATTGGTCCTCATGATGGATCTCGGTTGAGATTCGAAACGTTGACAAAGAATGATTCATACTGTGGATTCTCTCGTAACTAAATCAGAGAATCAAACCTTAATCAATCAAATGGCTTTCACATTAGAAGCAACAAAAGACTTTCAAATGGACCTCGAAATGAAAGAAAAACTCATTCATGCACTCCAAATTAAGTTAAGTGAAAAACAAGATTTACTTGACGCACAATGTGTAGAGAAGGCAAATGCAAGTTGTGACACAGAAGACCTCATCACAACAACAAATGAGTAGAGTAGATTCTTATCTTATGTTTTAGCATATCACATAGTTCGTTGAATCTACAAGTAAAAATGTACACAATGGAACTGCAAAACCTTATCTATGCAGGCAGATCCATGTTGGACCAAAGGCTTTTGCAAGACTATGGCATAGAACAAAATTCCTCGATCACCATTAACCTAAGGTTGTGAGGGGGTTCAATAGGATCTAATGTTCCCAAAGGGCTCGAGGTTATCCAGAGGACAAACTAATGGATCTACGTCATTCAAAGACGCCCTCAAAGGAAAGGCTGCAACATCACATAAACCATAAGAAACCCTCAATATTCCTAGGCCCTATATTGTAGAGCAGATGAATGATATTCCGGAAATGTCACTAGATCTAGCAGAGATCAATAATATTTTTACAACATATCAGTCCCACGAAATCATTTGCAAGTTCAACGGTTTATGGCCAAAACCTGTGGATATTTTTCAGTGGATCTTATAACCTAGACAGTAAACTGTGAGATTCACTTATGCTCAAATGCTTTCTTCATAGTAAAATTTGAATCATCAAAGATCAGAGATCAAGTTTTACAGCCTTACGTTCCTTGGTTCCGAGGAAACACAAGATTATTTATCACACCATGGTTCCGAGATTTTGATGCTAATACAATCACGGTCTCCAAAATACGAGTTTGGGTAAGACTACATAACTTACCCCTTCACTTTTGGCACCCAAAAGCATTGGAAGGAATCGGAAACATGTTGGGGAGATACATCAAGATGGATACACAAAGAACTGAAGAAGCAATTTACACTTTTGCCAGGATATGTGTTGAGGTAGACCTCAGTAAGGACTACCTCATCATATCCTTTTGACACACAACAACTAGTGTTGGACCCAGTTGTTAGATTATAAGAAAATTGCATTTAGTTTTCATCTTTTTCTTCAAACTGAACATCTACAAACCACATGTCCTTTGACAAAGAAAGATCCCAAGAGGAAAAAGAAACCTATTAAAAAGCCAAAGGGATGGCACTTCCCAACACCACAACCTGACGAAGAAGAGGAAGAGGAGGAATCGGCACTCCCCATCACCGAGGAAATCCCAAATCCACACACATCTTCAGTGAACAAAGAATCAAGTCAACACGGAACAAGGGGGCGAGCTTCGCAAAATCCAAGAGGAGAAGGTCACTTAGACCGAGAAATGTCGAAGGAGAAGGAGATAGTAGGATTCAAACGTCCTTATTCATCCGGGAGTTCAAACTAAGATAAGGAACATCTGAGGCAGACATAAGAGAACCAACTAATTATTGTAACAACCACTCGTGATCGAGGAGGATGGCAAAAAGTAGAAAAGAAAAAAGGGAGAAAAAGTCACTAAGGCTTTTTGCTTCGCCCTAATTTTATTTTTAATTTTTAGTTTTTTTTTGCTCTAATTTTATGAGCCCCAGCTTTTGGAGTGGCACATTATGTGCATCTACTTATATAACTTTTTATAATTAATAGAAAGTTACGAGAATAAATACATAAATAAATGTTTACTTTATATATTCAATTTTTATATTTGATTGAAATATCATACTTCTACTATATTTTTTATGAATACATAAATGATATGGTACAAATAATAAATTAATATATATAGATAAATAATAACATATTTATTTATTATATTGTATTTCTTTTATATTTTATTGAATTATACTTTTATTTATAAACTATTTATAATTATATAAAATTTATATCATTAAGTATATATGTATATAAATTTAACACACACACACACACACACACCACACACACACACACAATATATATCTTTGACATAATTAAATACATGAGCAAAATATTTTTAATATATATATATTATATACTTTATATTTTATTTAAAATATACACTTCTATTTATAAATATATAAATGTATATAATTGAAATGTGTTTAGTATAAATAAAAATTAACATATCAAAATTCTAAATGTAAAGATAAATAAATAGAAATGAAAAATATTATTAAATTAAGAATACCACTCTCAACATCCTCAAAGCTTACTTAATCCATATTGGTTTCTCCATTGTTGTCAAGTTTGATATTCAAAGACAAAAGTCCATTAATACAAGAAACCCTAAATTTATTAAAAACTAATAAATTTTAATTTTTAAGATTTTATGATGAATTTATTGTAATTTCATAATAAACTTGAAACTAAAAGTATACAAAGTGAAATCGTTTATACTTTCCTCTTAAAATTTACAAACTTCCCTAAATAAATTTAACCAATAATAAAATTAAACAAATTTAATCAATTCTATTTACCAACATAATGACTTAATACTTGGGAAACCTCACAAATAAAACCCACATATATTATAATATATAGTATATATTATATAATAATATAATTAATTATTTTTAATATTTAAAAATCATAATATAAAAAAATAATTATCAAAATTAATTAAAAAATAACCAATAAACTATAAGAATTTGTCGTAATAATGGGTTAGTGATACCTTCATCCACACAAATGCTTTATTCCATATCGCTCCGGCATTGACCAATTTGGCATATATGTTTCCCTGCAAATTGAATACCTCTTCCTATGGATATTAGGGATTAAAATGGATTTTTTTTCAAAAATTTTAGTTAAAAATATATTTTTAAAATATATATAAATATATAATTTTTAATTAATTTTTAAAAATATATAAATGATTTAATTTTAACAAATTTCTACTAAATGAAAAATATAATGTTTTGAAAAAGTATACCCTCCACTGAATCCAAACGTTTGCCCACATGGCCATACTGGTAGAATGATGGCACGCTCTCTTCATTAATATGAAGGGGTGTTAAGGGCAAAAAGTATTATGTATACATTTTGTTCTCGATGGCCTCGCAGCGCCTACAATGAAACAGATGATAGTGATCTTGATTATTATAAACATATTATAAATTTCTAGATTTTTTAATATAGATTTTAATTTTGTTCAAAATTCCATTGAAATTCCAAATTGAAATCATAAAATTATGAGTTTAGGCAAGATTTTATAATCTCATATATAATTAATATTATATTTATTTTATATTAAATAATGTTGATATTAATCGTGAGGATTCTCAATAACAGACACACAAAAAGAATAGGTAAAATATCCATATTATATAATATATAATATTTAAATATCTTTATTCTATACATTTTAGAAACATATGATTATAATATCTATAAAATATTATTAATAACAGTTAAAATTTGTTGAAGCAAGATTTTATTATCAATATAATATATTACGAGTTAGGATCAATATACAAAGATTCACAGAGACAAAGAATAAGACAAAATAACCATAATTATAATATATAATATTTAGATAACTCTAATCTATAACGTAACGTCCTTAGCACACATAGTGACCAGAGATGATAACCTATTATAAATTTTAAGACTTTTTAATATAGATTTTAATTCTGTTTAAAATTCCATAACACTCGTTGAAATTCGATCAAATTATATAATTATGAATTTATAAAATTTATTGTAGGTAAGATCTTATTTTATATTTATGTGTGTGTGTGTGTGTGTTAGGGATTCTTAATATACAAAGATTCATAGAGACAAAGAATAAGACAAAATAATCCATAATTATTATAATATGTAATATTTAAATAACTCTTTATTTTATAACCTCTGAGCATACATAGCTTTGGCATATATGTTTTTTTAAGGAATTGAATACTTCTTCTCATCGAGGTTAGAGATGAAAATGGAATTTCATTTTTCCAAATTTTTTAGTTTAAAATATGTATAAATATTTATTATTATAAAATATAAAATTTTACATTTAACAAGAGCTACATAGTAGTTAATGTTTATTGTTTAGTTTAAATGTTATTAAATGAAAGAAAAAAATATTAAATTCAAGTTAATATTAAGATTTAAAATTTGGTTAATTTAGATTCTAATGATTGGTCAATTGAGGTATTTGGTTATTGGTAATTCAGTGTTACCTGTGAAGAATCCAACCCTAGCCAAAAACAATAATAATAGATTTTTGAAAAGAAAAAGAAGAGAGAGACCGCACACTCATTCAATAGAAACTAAAGTTTTCCTATAGATGTATCTCTTGTTTTCAAATGGGTTACTCTATATATTTTATATTTATTATTATAAGTGTATTGGAATTTTCTATAATATAATTTTTATGATTTTGAGATGTGAAAACTTAACAATGATAAATCTTCCAATAGAAAAATCTAATTATAATTAACATAGATAATCTATAATATATAAATAAAGTGGAAATCTCCAATAAAATATTTTTTTGACTAAATAAAATTGAACTACATGATAAATTTATTATTTAAATTTTACAATAAAATAAGTTAGATAATTTTGTTATAAATATAATTAAAAATTTCTAAAAATCTTAATTTATATTTAAAATAAATATAATTAAATATTAAAATATTTCAAAATAATAACTAAAATAATTTCATTAATAAATAAATTCCAAAATATACCTCTGAAAACTATCTTATATAATTTAATTGAAAACTACCATTTACCTCCCTCCAAATTTGTCGTTATGACCTTAAAATTACAGCTCACACAAGAGTATAGAAAATATATTTTAAAAATCAATTCTTACTTTGTGTGTTAAATTAACATCGAGCGCAAGACTCAGGTTGGCCCTCTTGGTTCCCCTCTCATCTATTTTCATAAAAGGAATCCACAATAGACTTTGATTGTTTGTTTCTAAGATAGCCACACATCTAGAAACTATCTGTGGCTCCCTTAGGTCTGTAAAGGACCATATTGATCCCAAAGACATGAAGGGCGTCTATATCATTCCGTGCTCCTGTGGGACTCCATATATAGGTGAGACAGGTCACTCTATCAAGCAAAGGATTAGTGAGCATTCGACTGACTTAAGGCATGGAAGGGCCAAGTCCTCAACCCTGGCTGAACATGCCGAGAAGACTAAGCATCACGTCTGTATTGAAGAGGCCCAAGTCATTGCTAAAGTGGCACAGTTTCACCATCGCAAATTTAGAGAGGCCCTGGAGATTGAGAAAAGGCCAAAGAACCTGAATAGGGATGATGGCTGGAAGATTAGCAGTTGCTGGGTCCCAGCCTTGTCTTCCTAGCCTCCTCATTTCCTCATTTGTAAGGTCTCGGGTTGGTCCTTTTTCCCTTTGGTCATTATAGTATTTTTTGATATATAGTCAGTTTTTAGTCATTATGTGGTACTCATCCTTTAATCTTAGTGTTCTTAGAGTATATGGTAATAAGATAATTTGTTCCCTTTTATTATCTTAGTTATCTAATATTATTCGTCCTATTATTAAAATCTTTATTAAATTACTTGCGAGCCTTCTATTTTGGTTCGGAATAATAATATTCAAGAAGTAATTAAATAGATTAATTTGATTGATATAATATATATATTTGATTTCTATAACGAATAAATATCATGCTATAGAGCATGTATAATGTTAGAATATATGAATATTAATAAACAATTAATGAATCATTATGTGAATTTATACTAATGAACCTGATAATAGTTATATACAAATATATAGTAGTTGATAAACAATTAAATTATGGAGATAATTTACCAACCATTATATTAATCGTATTATTAATTTATAATATAATTAGTTTTAAAATAGTTTATATATTTTAATAGTCCATATATTAGAAAAGGTTGAATATATTTTTATTCTATTTTATACTAAACTACCCATTAGCATATGGAATTAGTTAGAATTTGAACCTATATAAGTAATAATATATGTACCTAATTACATGGGTATTTTAAATAGTATTTTTGGAATAATAAATAAATTAATAAATATAGATTATTTAATAAATATGAACTATTATATAAATTATTAAATTGTATCGTGAGATAGCTTATAATTTATTAATTTACTTTCAAACTAAGTAATAATATATGTACCATTACATGGGTATTTTAAATAGTATTTTTGGAATAATAAATAAATTAATAAATATAGATTATTTAATAAATATGAATTATTATATAAATTATTAAATTGTATCTTGAGATAGCTTATAATTTATTAATTTACTTTCAAACGGACCATTAGATTTGAAATGATAAAATTATTATTAAATAAATATATGAATGTACCTATAATATTATTTTAATTTGAATTGGTTCGTATATATATATTCAGTTATTAATAAACAATTACATAAACAAGTGTATTTCTAGCGGGTAAGAATATTTTAATTGTATAATTTACCTAATTTAACAATTTTCTAAGAATAATAGTAATTAAATAATATAGCAAGAATATTATTTATTGTGTGGGGTCATAAGGTCAGAAGTAGCAGTTGTCAATATAGCCGTTGGAGTCTCTGCCATACTATTTAACAAGCTAAGCTGGATCGGTTCTTCAACTTGTCCTGACGATGAACCACACTGGTTGGTTCGAAACGCGTCGACAAATGATTTTGTATGTGATTTCGCCGAAATTTCTCTAACAATATTATGGATCACAGAAGTCTAAATTCCTTAATAATAGTCACACATCTTAGTGGGAATAGCAGCATCCGTGTGGACACTATTCTCGTATAACAATAAGGTGTTGGATGTTTCTAATTTTTCAATTTCAACTTCTCCACTTCTGTAGAGACCAAATTATTTGTACTACCACCATCAATTATCATCTAACAACATTTCCTTAAACCTTGCACACAGTCCTAAACAAGGTCTTTCTCTGCACTGATTAAACAACTTCCTTTGCTAGCTTTAGCAAAACTTTGTTAACTACCAAATATTCCCCTTTCTTTGGTACACTTTCTTCTTCTATTACCTTTGTTGCTTCCTCTTCAATCTTAGCAAAAATCACATTTCTCTGATTTATTCCTATTTTTTTTGGGCACTCATAGGCTCTATGTCCCAGCTTGTTACATCTATAACATTTGACTTCTCTTCCACTACCTTTGCCTCCTCTTCCTCTGGAAAAGCTCCCTCTACCACTTGCATCACCTCCTGTGGTTGCGTGCTAACTTGAGCTGTTGCTAGCTCCACCTCTAGGTGTCATAGACCTTCCTCTACCACCTTGACTTCCCCTTCCTCGAAAAGTACCTCTATTTCTGGCAAATTGCTTCCTCGTGAGTTTTTCTTCAACCTTCAATACCATCTGATAAGCCTCTTCTATTGTTTTAGGAGACAATACACTTATCTCATCTTGAATCTCCATTCTGAGACCACTTACATATCTTGCAACCTTCTCATCTGTATCTTGAATTTGTCCATCTCTTATGCTCACTTTGTAGAATTCCTCTATGTATTCCCCCACTGTCATAGACCTCTATCTAAGATTCTACATCTATCTAAATAATGTATGTTGATAATCGCTTGGAAAAAAACTTACCTTTCAACTTTTCCACCATCCCATTCCAATTTTTAATTGGTTGTTTACCAAGTCTTCTTCTTTTTGCGTGCACTCCATCCCACAAAAGTGCTGCATATCCTTTCAATTTTGTGACAACAAACTTCACTTTCTTTACTTCTTCTTCTTCTTCATAATCAAAGAACTTCTCCATGTCATTAATCGAGTCTATCAATTCCTCAGGGCTTAAACCTCCTGTATAAATTGAAACTTCAAGTCCGGGTTTAGATGTGGATCTCAATGCTGACTTAAAGAATCTGATTTCAGGAGTTACATCTACAGGTTCCTCTTCTTCTATAGCTCCAACTTCAGGCTCACTGACATCTCCAATATCTTCATCTCTTGCCATTTTCACTGCTTCTGATCTAGTTTTCATCTGTTGCATAACTTCTAATACTTCAACATTTGCAACTGGTCTTCCTCTTCTTCGACCACCACCTCTTCCTCCAACTCTGAAAGCCATGTTGGATTTCTTTTTCTAATCCTTGAGACATTGTTCAATGTCAATAGGCTGCTCTGATACCGCCAATGGTGGTCTGGTTGTAGGGGTAAGGGATAATCGTTTAAATCCAGAAATGATCTCCTCAAGTGCAAGTGGAAGTTCTTCTTCAATTTTCCTTGGAGTTTCAGCCATCTGCCTCTAACCTTAGCTATTCTACTAAAAACAGCAGAATTGTTATTATTACTCAGAATATGGCAAAACCTCACTTACCACGGAACTGAAAGGAAATAACACCATTGTTCATAAGCTTCTCGCATCTACCTTTTCCAAAATTCTCTACCTTTCTCACGGAACTGAAAGGAAAACAAAGCTGCAGTTTATAATTTTTTGGGTCCAAAATCTGAATTAGCTCGTGCGTACCTTTACCATGCGATCACCATTGGATCATGCCTTTCACAACGAACCACTGTGATTGGCCAGACTTCTACTGAAATAAACCACAATTCACATGATATCGCATCCGATTTCCAAATTAAACCTTGTGCGTGTTAACCACGTGACTACTGTCGAATCAGCCTCCTTTAATCGGACTGTCCCGATCGATTGAGCTATTAACTCAGTTGAATGTTTTTCGCATCTGTTTTTTGGGTTAATGTTCGGAATTATCAACACACAACCACCATTAGATCTATGCATGTTGATTGGACGACTTAGATCTTTTCCTAGGTTCTCACAGCTTTTTATCGAGGTTTTTCTCCTTCCGCCAAGGTTTTAGCGCTTCTGCTAGGTTTAGAATGTGGTTAAATTGTATTTCTTAAAATTTACCCAGGCCGTTCTGATACATAGATATGAAGATTTTAAACACAATAACACACGATTATTATAGAATCTAATTTCAAGAGCCAAACTAGAAAACAATACACTCAGAGATATTTCAAAGGAATTCAAACCTCCGAGATTGACCATTCATATGCAGAATACAGAAAGACACGGAGATATTTCATTTTTTTTTACAACCTAGTTCTCTATAGCCAAATCCAGCCAAATCCGATTACAATAGTTCAAAACTTACATAAATACCTTACATTCAACAATCTGATCATCAATCAATGGATCAAATCTATCTAATCCTAGATAAATACCTAAACTGCATGATATTCTCCCCGAGAATCTCAACTAAGTCTGAACTACTTGGATTAATTACAAAAACATTCAAATACCTACACTCTAGCTGAAATCCTATCTAGAAAACTTTGTAAAATGACAACTAAAGGACCCCACTCCTTTGCTTGTAAACTTTTTTTGGATTTTTAGAATAAAAACGAAGCCTTTTGTCTTCAAGCCTCATGCTCCTACATCAAAATTGATAGCTAGCAACACAATACCCAACCCCCAAAAGCCTGGTATCTATCCTTTTACAACTTGATCATCCACAAAGTATAAATTTACTAGACAATTAGTGTTATGATTTGGGAGAATAATAACTTTGATAAGGCTTATATCATTTTTCTATGGATGAAATAAACAGGGGCTTAATAAACATTACACATAGCATCGAGGTTAGTGAGCAACCTTTTTAGCTATACTAGAAGAACCCTATCTCAAAATCTATGTTTATGAATGATCCATTCCATAGATTCCATTTTGATGTGGAGATATAACAACTACTAAAACCATAAACCCGTGAAAAATCATCAAAAAAGGGGGCGCTCTAATTAATTTTTAGCCTCCACTAACAATGATTTGTTGTCTCACATGAAACAAACACTTCATTCATACAAGATGTAAGTTGATTATATAAAGTATTATACTAATGTCCACTTAAACATACTTGGCATGTAAAACATGTGTTAACTCTTTTTACTAATGAATATAAAATACCTAGAAGAAGGCAAACACCTTACTTCTCACACACATATAAAAACTCTAAAAATATTTTATGCCCAAAATTGAACCATACAATATTATTATATGTAGTAATTTACCATTGACTTTGCATTGTTTCATGCTCACACTAAATATTTTTCACAACATTTCAAACTTGTAGATTAATAAATTACATTATATATTTTATTAAATTTTAAAATTCATTTATCTATTTTATGATTGGTTGTTTAATTGGTGGTTTTATTACGTGTTTTTATCATTTTCTTATGTTTTTTCTATTTCCAACTCATATAAAAAATAAATGTTAACATATCTAAGGGCTAAAAGAGGCTTTGACAAGGAAACGAGTTTCCTAGAACACTTTTGAAGTATAGGAATCCTCTATTTCATGGTCTTTTCCAAGCCTTCTTCTAAGAATCCAAAGAGGCAATTGTTCATAGTGTACCCACATTTGAGTAAATATTCTAACCTTTTTATTCCAACTAGGAGAAACCTCTCAGCTGGTAAACTATCAAATAAAGACACAAGCTAACTTTTCAATCCTTTATTGGCATGGAAAAGGACTTAAGGCTACACAAGCCTACAGCAATCCCTTCAACAAACTTTCCACCTGGTCTAATGTTCTTCAGTGAAATCTGTAACACTTTTCCTCAAATGTTTTATGAACTCTTTCCTTTCAGTTTCCGCTTTCAAATCAAGGTTTTAATTATTACATCTATGCCCATATCATCAAAAAATATTTTGATCTTCACAACAAATTCATAGCTTATCCAACCTATCTCGAGGAGACCAAGCCCTTTGATTGAGACTCACTAAGAACATTCCATAAGAAAAATAACCCTAACCACTAATATACTAACTCCCTCACCACTAACCCATTAACTGACACAACCTCTAATAATTGATCCACAAACTCATAATCCCCTTAACCATTGATCAAACAACCAAATAATATGCCCTAACCACTAACATATTAAATCCCTAACTACTATGGTTAAATACAACCAAACATGCTAAACTATGGTTAAATACAATCATCGATTTTTTTTATTGACATTGCTAACCCACTGACTTATAAATTCTTTAAGCATTGCCCAATTAATCCTTAAGAAGCCAGCTTCAATCAAAATTACTACATTGTAATATATTGAATATGTTAAGTATTCCAAAATTGACATACAGAGGTAAAGATACTAAGTAGACCATATCCAATGAGGTTTTTGTTCCACATTTTGGACAAGGAATAAACATGAGTGAGCGATGAATAAAATACTAGCATTTTCCAATATAATTTCCTTGCAATGTGTAAATTTTTTAATATTAATCTTTATGAGTGAAATTTGAAGAGCTTAATACTCCTACTCTTCAAAAACCCATTATAAAGGAATTGCAACTTTTTGTTATAATATTTGCATTTTGTTTATTACAAAATTGTAAAAGATAATGTCTATAACATGTATTTGGCTTCTTTCTATGCAATCATCATTATAACATATTTCAAAACCATTTGGTATAATTGAATGAAAAACCTCTTAATTTTAGAAATTGAAAACTTATTTTTTGCAATTTTTGATAGCAAAGAAAAATTTCATTTTCATATCTTTTGTTTTGATCGGGATATCTCGTCATAGTACAACTTGAGTGGACCCAATGGACATCATCCACTAAGTGATTAACTATCATTTATAAAAGTGTTTCATGTGTAAATAATTATCAATATTTATATATGTTTAAAAATATATATTCAAAAAATTGTGGTATATTTTGAAATAAAAGTGATAAGTTTCAAATTTTAAATTGCATTGAAATGAAAAAAATGTTTTAAAATTTAATTTACATCTAATATTGATTTATGGATTTTTCATGTAAAAATAAGTTAAGTCACATCAAACTATAACTAATATTTCCAACCTTTTTTAATTTAATGTTTGTTAAGTTAAAAGTAATTTATTCTAATAATTTGTGACTTGGAATTGATATGGCCATATTTTATATTCATAACACTTCAAAGCAAATTAGAGAGCTTGGAATAAAATTTTGGAGGTTTAAAGTGTTTAGGAACATGAACAACTAGTCTTATTGAATGTTATTATCGCTTATGGCTTTGATAGTAACAAATTCCACTACTATCTAAGTTTTAAAGTTTGAATCTATGCTTGCACATATTTGTTGATGCATATCTCCAATAATTAGCTTTCTTGCACATATTTGTTGATGCATATCTCCAATAATTTAGCTTCTTTTAATGAAATCATGATTATAATATGAAAATTCATTTTTTTCCATATTTAATGTTGCCAAAAGATTCCATAACTTTCGCTTCTATGTGGACATTTGAACATATTGCAACTTTAGTGGACCTAAGGGGAGACACATACACTAAGAGGTTAGCTATTTGAGTCCATAAAAGTGTTGATTGTGTAAATAATTATCAATATTTATATATTTTTAAAAACAGCTATTCAAAATTGTAATAAAAATAATATTTTCAAATTTTAAATCACATCAAATTGAAATTAATGTTTTTAAATTTAATTTACATCAAATATTGATTTATGGATTTTAAAGTAAAAATAAGTTAAGTCAATCAAAGTCAACTTAATATTTTCAATTATTTTTTCCATTTAATGTTCATATATGAGTTTTTATTTAAAACTAGAATATTTTGGATGATTTAAAACTTCATAATTGATGAGATCATCTTTTAGATTCATGACACCTCTATTGATGTCTTTTTCCTACTCTTATCTACAAATTCTAGCAAATAGTTCCACACTGCTATCATCATTTATTGCTTAAATAGTAACATATTCCACTACTATGTAAGATTTTATATTTGAATCTACACACATATTTGTTTATGTATATTTCCAATGTTTCTAATATCTCAAGACTATGTTTCTTCTTGTAGTTTGGAATCTTTGAATAATTGACATTTCTTCTAGCTTGGAATCTTTTGAATTAAGACCATCAAATATGTTACTTTAATGATATTCAAGATTAAAATATATATAGAAAATATAAAATAGTAAATAATGCATTTTCTAAGAGTTGTCCTACAAAGAAGCAAAAAATTTTTTAATTTCATAGTATTTCATTTCTTATGATAAATAAATTTTGCATGCTAGTTGGTTCTTTGCACTTGTGCTTAAAAAGTCACCAACAAAAAAAATTTGGATATGTTTTTGTAAATCCATTTTCTAGAAAAGTTAAAACTATCATTCTTGTCAACTAAACTTGATGCACATTTTTGAGACAAAAATAAAGTTTTACAACTTTGGAATCATTAGTTTTTCTTTCAACATTTAAAATAGCATCATAATTAAATTATGCTATTAAAAATTGACTAAAAAAAGTCAAAAAATCAATAACAAAATCTTAAAATTGAATGAATCATTTATAAAAGAAATAAACATTATTTTATTTTAAATTACATATAACTATTATTATTGAATTAAGGCTTCTGTCATCCATATCAAGTTTTTGAAATAGTGTTTTCAGCTATAATCACATCAAAATTCATTTACGTGATTCATCGTGAAAACAAGATAAACTAATATTCTTTAACATTTAAAACATTAAGTATAAACAACCCTAATATATTAGATTGAGATTTTTCATTCACTTTCCTCTTTTATTTTTTTAATGTTATATAGATATGAAGACCACTTAAAAATAATCTGAGATTTCATAGGACTTCCACGGAAACAAAGTTAGAGGGAAAACACCAAACCAACCATCAAGTCCAGTCACCTGCACGCCTCGTTGAAGAATACCCAGGCCCTTGACCGATCTACCTGAACCTCCTTAGGGTTCCTGAAACGCAGCAGTGACCAATTTTGCACCGAAGATTGGAAGGGAGGGCAGTATTTTTCCTTGGAAGCTAATGCTGTTACTTGTGGTCTAGATGGCCCAGATTCCTAGGAAGGGGAGATCTCTGCCACTTTTTTAACCCCTTCTCTGTATACCATCGCTGTAAATTGTTTTTTTACTGTATTACTTTTTGGTGTTGAATTTAATGGATTGTAGATTTTAAAAATATTTTTGAATGACAGAAACATAGTTCCTCTCCATCATATTAAAAAATATTCATACAATCTACCATCAAAATTAAAAAAAAAAGCCACTGTAAACCACCAAAAACCAATTTACCAATTTTTTTTCCTAGTCGACCTGAATTGAATGCTGATACTTGAGGAAGAGATGCTCATTCGTTTCTTCACTGGTTCGGCATAAAAGGCAGATGCCCTTCTCTCCTTTTAGATTTAAAAGGTCAAGATCATATGTAGTATTCAGGGAATTTCACCTGAGATGTATAATGAAGAAGAAATTATGCTTAAAACTGTGCAGAAGCTGCGTGGTATTCCTCAAAATTCCATCTTTGCTGCTTCTCCATGGTATTTCCCAAAATTTCATCTTCAATAAGCATCTTCATATTCAATTCCCTGAATACATATAGATATGATCTGACCTTAAACCAAAGTTCGTATTGCAACTGCAGAATTTCAGTCAAGCAAATCTTCATATGAAACTCCCAGGAAGAGATATACATATGATCTGACCTTAAGTTTGTATTTCAAATGAGTATGAGATACTGAAAACAAAACAATTATTCAACCTTCATCCATGTACAGTTCAATCCATCAAGACTCTGAGAGTCCAATTTGAAGTGACATGTTAATTATGATAAACAGAAAATTATCCACAATCCACACATATACAATAAATTAATCATGGCTCTGTCAATCCCCTGTTTATTTCTTCAACAAATTTCTCCATGTTATTGTAAGAAGATCCTCCTTGACACACTGCTCTCACTGACTCATCTCCCAACTCACCAATTCTCTTCCTCATCTGCCTTCCTTCCTCCCCATTCATCAATCTCCTTACCATGTCTTCCACATGTTCTCTCTTGACATCTTCATTCATTGTCATTCCAATCTTCCAGACTTCACTAACAAATCTCCTGTTAGTCGGTTGCTCGGCAATTAAGGGCAGCGATATCATAGGCACACCAGCACAGATGCTCTCCAGCGTAGAGTTCCATCCACTATGAGTCAGAAAGCCCCCCACTGAAGGATGTGAAAGTACTTTCATCTGAGGAGCCCATTTCACCAAGAAACTTCTGTCTTTCACCTTCTCCAGAAGGTCAGCGAGCAGCACATCAGCCTGGCCATCAATGAAATCCGGACGAATAACCCACAGGAAGGGTTGCTTGCTCGCCTCCAGACCCCATGCGATCTCTAAGAGCTCCTCACGAGCCATGACACTCATACTCCCAAAACTAACATAAATAACTGAAGAGGGTTCCTGAGAGTCCAACCATTTTAGACAGCTTGTTTCTGCAGTCCACATGCTTGCAGAGGTATCAGATATTGTATCATTTCCAGATTCTGTAAATAAACCTAGTGGGCCTATCGTATACAAGGGGGGAAGTCTAGCCCTGAGTTCATCAATTACAGGACGGTCGAGGTCCTCAAAGGTATTAAGTAATATCAAATCAGCTTCCAGAGCAGCCTGCCCCTGACTCCTCACAAAATCCGCCATGTTCGCGCGTAGCAAAGAAAAGGACAGATCTTTGATGCGCAATTGGGGCATTCCAGGGATAAAGGGGATTATTTGTTCCATGTATCCATTTGTTAAACTCATCTCATCTGCATCACAGTACAATGCCATACCATATAGACCAAGTAAGCAAGTTAATGTATAGGGAATTGGTACCAGAAAACTGCGCAGTGCTAAGACCACAGAAGAAATTACAATGATTTTTTACCTTTGAGAGGAATGTAACCTTTCTCAATTAGAAGTGGCGCGAAGAAATAAGCAGAGAAGCCACAAGCACTGTGTGTCCAGAATGATACTCTCGGAACTCCGAGCTTTCTCGCTGTTTTCTGTGGAAATGAAACAAGCCCATCCGAGACAATACATGTTACTGGAGGAACACCGTCTGGTTGTGAATGTTTCAGCTTGTCCATCAGCTCGTCAAAATACAGAGGGCCGTTTTCAGTGAAGGACTGACATAGCTCGGCTAGTTTGGAGGTCCGGCCATGATCCGGAGGCAGGCCGTCTGGAATCGTCTCAAATCTAAAGTCTGGCGGATATTTGAGAGTTCGCACCGATCCGGATCTGTTGATGCGCTCTTGTGTATATTGGGTATTGACGAAGGTGATATAGAAGCCTCGAACATACAAGATTTGGGCCAATTGCATCATAGGGTTAATTGTACCCTGACCAGGGAAAGGGAGCATAACAGCATGAGGTCGCTTATTCAGTAGTGCCATGGTAATGTAGAGAAGTAGAGTCCTGGAGGTGGAGAAAGAGGAGGAAACTGAGCCGGACATAGATTTGATCGGATCCTACTTTCTCTATATATTGCATAGAAAGGCATCTCACTTGACCATGCTGATGGAACTCGCCAACATCATTTTTTGTGATCATTGAATATTAAAATAGATTGACGAGCTGTTTTATAATTTCTTGTCAATATCTATAGGCCTACAAATATCTATAGTGTTTCGAGTTGAAGTTGATTCTCATTTGTTTGCAAGTGGTTTTGGGGCTGATATTGAATCTCAGTTTTAATGGAAAGATAAGTGGACCTAATATATTGTGTCTGCATTTCTATCTTAAATCCCTCACAACGCATGTCATGACGTAGCCCCCATTGATCTCTGTAAATACTTCTGGCCTTTAATGTACGAGATAGATTTTTCATATCTGTTCCCTTGGAAGTTCGATACCCATTTGCCATAGATTTGATACAGGGAAAAAATCATATCTGTTCCCTTGGAAGTTCGATACCCATTTGCCATAGATTTGATACAGGGAAAAAATGATTACTTAAATTTCAATATGGAAAAAATTGGGAAATGTACATATACTAAAAACATATTATTCTTTTTATTTTCAATTTTAGAAAAATATTTTCTATTTTCTATTCTTACCCCTGGCTTTGCTTTATTTTATTTTATAGTTTGAGAATTTGCTAAGATTAATTAGCTTTAAATGTTGTTCATGTAACACTAAAAAGTTTACTCAAACAAGTTGTATATCTAGGGATACACCTAGCCTCAAACTCAAATCAATTCTACTTTTTATTGAACAATTTAATTAAGTAAGAAGAGAGCTGCTTTATCAAATATTTTGATTTGTTACCACTATGTTTTAGTAGCATGAGGAAGATAAGGATGAAATAACTATTACATTGAAGCTATTCTATCTCTTTTTCTTTTGAATGGACTGTTAAATTTGTAGCAAGAAAATATGCACTATGAAAGATGATGAAATGAGATGTTTTAAGATTCATTCTAGAGTAGTTTATTAGTATGACATGTTTGAATTCATTAATATCAATTCTATCATCAATACCATTATGGATTTGACTTTATTGTTGACATCCCTGAGAATTTTATTATCATAATTCTAGTGTAGGTTTTGGTGTTGCTTTACTTATCCAAAAAGCTAGGAAACTATGTAATATATTTCTCCAACAATTTTTTTGAAAGCAAGGGCAAGAGATTGGATTCCAACAAATCTTGCTTGAAACAAATAGTTGAATATTATTCATCATCAATTGATACTGAAATTTAAGTTGGAAGGCAAGAAATTTTAAGAAATGCTTACTCAAAATAATTTGGCATTAAAGTAAATACAAACAAGATCCTCTTAGAAAACCCTCAAGAAGGATTCATAACATGATCAAATTCCTTGTTTTGGTATGTAAATATTTGTTAGTAGAAACAATTGTAATTTCTTATCTATGTAAAAAAAACCTTTTGTTACAATGATTATGCGTGAAGGTCTTCGCAAGCAAAAGGCACCAAGGGACGAAGAGCAGCTACCTATGAGGCGTTATAAGGCATTAGTGAGAGGCACATCCTCAACATCAAATATTTCCCAAGGAAATAAAAAGGTAGTGTAGTTGTAGATCGAAGATACTTTCATCATCTAATAGCTTGTTGTGGAATGAACAAGGAAGGTGTTATTCATCGTTGTGAGCCGCTTCAGTCTATTGTTAGAAGAATTAAGTTTGCTTCTTGAGCCAATTAATTGTATCAGCCCACTTTCTCTTTTGATTTTTTCTTGGTCATGAGTTTTTCATAAATTCTTTCTAGGGAAATGGAGAACATTTTTTTTACCAAATTGAATTCGAATTTCACGTATTTATGGCCGAACTGAACCGTATTGTCAAATTTCCAAAATTCCAACCTGATTCGACTGAATTTGGTAACTATGGTCGACATTAATCTATGTGAACCCTCAATGCCTTTATGTAAGAGATAGAATTGTCATATCTGCTACCTTGGAAGTTCGATACCTCTTCCCATGAAATTGGACAAGCATAGTATAATTCTTTGGTGTTTTGATATATACATATATGAATGAAAATTTGTTGAAATTTATTTAAAGAATTATATGAGTTATGAGTTTCGATTATGTAATCTATTTTAAGGATTTTTCAAGATGTTGAATTTAGTATATATTCAAAAATACATTTTAAAAAATGAAAAATCACAATCTCAAGAAAATTATATTGTTTAATTAAGATGAAAATAATTTGGTCCTGATGATGAACCACACTTGTTGGTTCGAAACGCATCGACCAAAAAAAATTCTCTCATGTGATTTCAACCGAAAGACTTTGTTTAAGATGAAAATAATCAAAACATGGAATAATTACATTGTATCCAATTAAATACCTCTTACAATGATTATCATGGAGTTAACATGATGTAATTATGCTTTTTAAGTAGTTATATCATTGATGTGGTTCTTCATTGATGTTGTCACACACATACACACTCTATGGTGTACTTATTTCCCTTACAAATGGCTCTGACTCTCAACTCCTACCCATAATATTTTAACCGAAAAAATTATATAAACTCAATCCCACACAAATCCATTAACCTACCCGTCCTGAGTTTTTACACTAAATAGTCATGATTATCATAGCCCATCAAGGTATCCCTCTCAAATATTGAACCCTAGCACATATAATTAGCCATTGTAAACAAATTGTGAGTAAATCAATTAATCACACCTTTATAAATTAATATATCATTTGGTTACGATAAAACACTCCAAATTTAAGGATAATGACCAACTTTATGTTTTTAAATGATGCGAATACAATAACTTGAAATAAATTTCTTTAGAGTATGTAAATTTTCATAGTTGTGTATGATGATGTTCAAAATGAATATTATTTGTATATGTGGGAAATGTCCAAAGTTTTGAGTGGACATTATACTCATCATCAAAGACTAAATAATGATGTTAAAAGGGAGTGTCAAGATTAAGACTTATGAAGGAAAATAACTATTACATAAAAAGGGTAAATAGGCATTTTATTCAAGAATAGGGAGGGGGAGGAGGTAGGGAATGACATTGAAAAAATGGCAATAAATAAAATATTTGAAAATAAAAAATAAAAAATAAAAA